>VWYP01016612.1:12502-73758 GCA_013400435.1 Pycnonotus jocosus | reverse complement strand
TTTTTTTTTTTTTTTGGCCAAGAAACCCTTATCAGTGTAGAAGATTCTCAGAGCAGCCATGGTCTACATTAGGATGCAAAGCCCTTGAAGTCCACATGGATGACAACAGACGTTACTGTTTCTCTTAATCAAAAGCAGATTAATAAAGAGACCTAATTCCCTTGGCAAATCCACCTGCAACTACTTGTGCTAGGATGGCAAATTATAACCCATTGTTTCTGGTTTTTATGTGCTGGATGTTTGATGTACAGTGTATAATATACAATGCTGATTGTTTTCAAAATCCAGCTACTCAGCAGTGGAAACAGATACCTCATACGGACTGATGATATGGTTGAGACAGTTTATAATGACAAGGGAGAAATTATCAAAACCAAAGAACGGCGACTTTTCATGTTAAATGATGTGCTCATGTGTGCAACAGTAAATATTCGGTAAGATTTAATTTATATATTTTTAGATGATCATTTGAACTTCAGATGGAAAAAAGTGACACTTAAAAAATTTCTTTTGTTGTATTTACTGTGGCTAATGGTTTCCAGGAGTAGTCATAATAAATGGCTAGCTAACTTGTTATAGTCTTCCAAGTTGCTGGCTGATATTTGGAAATTATAGAGTAAATTTGTAAGAAAATTATATCAGTTGGTGATTACAGATAGAAATGCTCTGTAGTGTCTAGTTATTGCTGTGTATTAGTGCTTAGTGGAATACAAACATGCCAGGGTAAGACTTTTTTCTCTTCTTCCTTAAATTCAGACTGTAACTTGACACAATTTGTAATTAAATCCCTCCCTCTGCAAAACAAACAAACAACTTCCAACAAACAAACAAACAAAAGATGACCCGTAAAGTCAATACATGTTGCCAGAACAAACCTGGAACTTGTTAACGAAGTTCCAGATGGGAGGAAGGGTTGTTATCTCTGAAACCAAAGACTGAAGGATTAAAGGTGAAATGCTTTGAAAAAAGCATTTTTTCATAGTTCCTTCTCTGCTTTTTTTGGCTGTAATTATTACTGTTACTAAGTGTCTGTGTATGCCAAGGTTGTGTTAACACACACATAAATTGTTTTATGTGATGGTACATTCTGACAAAGAAAATGTGGATCATTAAAATCTTCCAAGAACAGCTTTTTTTAAGCATAATATGAGTTGATATTTTAATTCATTACTGAAGTATGACTCCTGTACATATATTTGCAAGTGTGGGATTGCTTGGTCTCATGTTAGTGAGTGAGAAGTGCCATGTAATAACCACACTTCAGAAAATGAACAAGCTCATGTCAATTATCCTGTGATCCTTGCCTTTACAAATTCTTTACTTTCTTAGTAACACTTGGATATTGTTTTTAACTATTGATATTTTATCTTCTTCCATACCAATAAAGCCTTGGATTTTCTTTATTTGTACTTGAAGCAGCAAAGTGCAGTCTGTTTTTGTGTTCCATGGTAAAAGTTCATTATCATGCCAAGTCTCTGACCTCTGAGGGTTATATCCTCTCTAAAAGTATGTGACTTTTGCAAGCTATAGAAAATGTCTCTGTAACTGGTGGACCCTAGGTACCTGGTATATTTGAGTGTTCCTGGTTTGCAAAAAATAGATATTTTAACCAGTGACATAACCCTCAGGTCGTTCTTTGCACACAGTCTAGATGACCAGCAGGAGCTGGTGGCCTAACTCTGAAGTAACAGCAGTTGGATGAGGTGGATGCTATCCCTAGTGACTGAAGAACTCTGTCTTGCCTATTTTTTTTGTTTGTTCTGAGCGAGGTCAATAGTTTATAAATATTTACTTAAGTTGTGGCAGTTGTGTTCTTTGTTCATACTGGTTTCCTCATTAAAACAAAAGTCTGTGTTGCAAATAGGTAGCTCACTAGCTGAACTTCAGCATATAATTACTGTTCTCAATAAATGCATTTTGCTGATTTCTCTCAAGCATTTGGCTTCTGGATTTCAGTCATGCTTTCTGTGAAATAAACCTTTTTTATTAATTTTAACATCTCTTTTGTCCTTTATAATAAATATTTGTTACATGTTATTGAATGGCAATAAGGGAATGAAAGAAACAAAGTAAAATTAGTATTAATGTAATTGCTATTCCTAATGAGCTTCCTCAGTGTGCTCTTTCCTCTGAAATGCCTGTTGTCATGCACGCTTCTTAAGCAGCAGCTCAGGCAGGATTACTCTTGGAAGCCGCAGCAGTTGCAGAGATCTGTACAGAACAATCTGGGATGTGGAGCTTGGCAGAAATGTTGGCTTGTCAGCCCTTCAGAGGTTATGTTGCCCTTCCTGTTGCCAACAGTCATTCAAGGGTCCCATCATCCATACTTCCCTAAACATAGTAGTTAGGGCCCAAAAAGAAGTGTTTCAAAAAAATAAGGAAAATGTGGAGCCAAAGTATAATCCCAAGCACTTGTATTAGGATTTCAGCAGGCACACTGATCTTAAAAGATGGTCATTTATATTTTGCTATAGTAATGTAAGGACTGTTGCTGGCAGTCCTGTGGTTGTAGACAAGATTATCTGCACCTGCATGGCTGCTCTTTGCATGTCAGGAAAGGTCCGTCATGAAATTCAGCCTGATGCATGTATTTCTTTTAAGTTTTGCACTGTACTCAAGCTAATAAACAGATTTTAGAAGCTAAGATAATAAATAGTATGCCATGAAACACAGTTGCTTGTCACAGCAATAATTTGTGCATCTTCCAGCTCTTCTTATGAAAGCAGTGGCACCATGACAACTGGCCAGAGGTATTTATTGAAGTGGAGCGTACCGCTGGGACAAGTGGACGTCATAGAGTATGGCAGCAGTGAGGGCCAAGGAGACAACTGCAGGTTCCCACCCCAGCTCTCTGCTGAAAATGTCATCATTAACTCTAAGCCAAGTAAGTGACAGGAGTTACTGACTTCTACAGACTGCTTTGTTAAAATCCATATTTGAAATTCAATGGTCTACTGAAAACAAAGGAAAGCATTGTGTCCATGAAAATTTCTGTAACATGAAGAGTAGCAGAGACTCTTTCTTTGGAAACTGAGAATGCATAAAGTGGCAGCCAGGCTCCTGCCTCGCAACATGAATCACTTGTATTTGTCACAGTTTAGAATTTTATGCATGAATGAGTAAAGAGTTCTAAAGCATGAGACCGTGCAGACGTGCAAAAATGTAGGTTTGGTGTCATGCACCAGTGGTCTCGTGGTTCCTGGTTCTGCCTTTGTTCTTTATCCCATAGTTAGAGCAAAGAAGTTTCAATAAAGGTGACCATGCCACCCTGTTGCTATGATTAAGAGTCTGAACCCAAGTGGTTATGGCAAGGTAGAATTTACTCCGTTCTCTCAAGCCCATTGTATCTTGCCCTTCAAACTAGTGCTTTAGAAAAAAAACCAAAAACCTAATGAATGTTTCTGAAGTGCTATGTTAATAGGTAATTTCCTCCTGGCCTCTCTCCAAAAATTAGCTCAAGCTCTGAAGTTTACAAATTCTTCTCTGATAGTTAACCCCCCTACTAACCTGCCAACTGCTTTTAAGAGAAATATGAATTTTAAGACTTTACTTGTTAGCTAGACTTTTATACATAAAGAGTTACTTTTATATCCTGTTTTTTTGCCTAAACATTGTGATGTTAAATACATTTAATATCTCTAGATTGTAATTTGATTTCTATTCATGGATTATAATTCACATGGATTTCAATGCTAGCTCTAGGCATTATTTCACACTACATTTATTTAATATTGCACCTTTGGCTTCATGAATTTTCCCACAGTTGTGCTATAAGGAGGCATAAATGCTACGGCATCAGAGCGTAACATTTGCTACCCCCTGTATTCTCCAGGATGGTTCTTGTCAGGTCTTCTTGCTCCTCCCTTTGTAAATAGCTACAGAAAATTTTATGGGCACTTATGTCTTTATTTCAAGGATAACTTAATTCTTGTAACTCCTTTTGGGCAATAATAGACTACTTGAAGAATGAGATTAAAGTGTTTATGTTATAATTTACCAGCTGCTGTATGCATAACCCTGAGAGGACTATTCAAAGAAGTGTATTTCTTAGAATTCGGGGTCCTTTTCGTAGGTGAGTGTGGGAGGAACAGATTGTTGGATATTCCTACTATGATTTTGTGCAGCAGTTTCACAGCTGATAAGACCAAATCCTTGCATTTCAGCATGGTCATATGGGGAAGAAAAGCATGAGGGGAGAAACAAAGACTCCTGACTCACTCTGTTTTCAATCATGTAGGATTTACTTGAACCTCTTGGCTTTTGAGGTTTTTCAGCTTCATCATGTTTGATGACAATATCACACCAGAAAAGATGACTTTGTACATCATTTGTAAATCAACCTTCAGGTTAAATGGTACTCAGTATCTAAAATGTGAGCAATTTTTCTTTTGGTCAACTCTGTTATATTAATTCAGTCTTCTAATAAAAAGGATCAAAGGGAAGAAATAAAAAGAATTTGAAGAATACTGGGTATATTGAAAAGATAGCCCCTCTGGTTTAATCAAACTTTTCTGCCAAATGACCCAACTAAATTGAATATAAACAATCACAAAAGAGGATATCATAGCCTTGTTTTTGCACATACTACTGTGTTTGCACTAGCTGTTACTCTGAATGCAGAGTTGTTTGAACTGGCCTTTATAGACAAATTTGACTACACACCTAATTGTGGTGGTTATTCTGTAGAGTTGTCTCCTTCCAGTTTAAGTTGGCTGCTAAAGCTCAGAAAGTACGACCTTACTGCAGAGGGACAGACTGGTAAGACTGTACTGGTTTAGTGTCACTTCTTATTTGCACCCACCAAGTTGCTCCATTTTACAGTTGATGATGACATGATCTTTGATAATATCACGTCACTGGTGAGGCTGCTGGGTGTGTAGTACAAGTTGCAAAGTGCTAACAGAGAAATACTATCTACTCTGCTTGAAACTTCATATCTTTACAGTCATAAAATTATATCTCTCTCTGTTTTCAAAGTATACTATGAGATCCCAGTGACCTCATAGTGTGTGGTTTTAATAAAATCTAGTGATCAAGAATAGTTTGGGATGCTGCAGGCAAAATCCTGAGACATAAAAACATTTCTCAGACCTGATTTTCAGCTTATATGTCGGCTTGTGGGTACTGAGAAGAGACAGAATAATGGTGATTCTGTGTAAAATCACTAAGTAGTAGAGTGATTACCTCTTGCATTTCTAGAAGACTGAGAAAAGGTTTGTATCTGCCGCATGCCAGGTTGAGTACTTGACTCCTGGAAGGTTGGTATTCTGACATTGCTGCTGTGATTAGCAAGGATTCTTGATGGATTCAGGTTGTGTTCTGGTTATTAGTTACATTGCCCTTATCATGGCACTTTTTTCTCCACCAAAACCTTTTCTGCAAGGAAGTAGCTGTCACAGTTGTATCTTGCTGTTTATTATGGTGTGTTCTATGGTGTTGAAGAAAAAGCAGTATGGTTTAATGATGCAAACTTTACTTTGGGAGCTGAATTAATAGCTGAATTTGAATAAATCTTGTACAGCCTGTAATATGCAACTGAAAGGTTGAAAGATTTTATGAGTGTGTATAAATCAAAGGCATGCTTTAGTACTGTTCTAAGATGAAAAGCAAGGGCTGTATGAACTTGGTTTTCACTTGACAAAATCATGAATGGGCAGTTTTCTACCCCACTGAACTTTGTACAGAAGTCTTTTGTCTCTGAATTCTACAGAAGAACACAGGGGCTAATTTTTTTTTTTTTTTTGTGTGTTATAAGCCATTTGTAATTTGGTAGGAAAAACTGTACGTCCTGAGGGTATGTGGGGCAGGAGAGCACGAAAATTTTACTCAAGTGTATTCTGCTCAACTGCCTCATCCTTGATATGCTCTTGCCTTGTTCCTGTTGTTCTCCCCTAGCATCAACGATAGACTAAATTCTCTTAGTTACAAACATCAGAGGGATTGAAGTCTCAGCTGTTTGGCAGGGTCCTTTATTTGTATGATTCTAATATTTTTTTCTTAGTAGAGTGCAATTACAACTTGTGTTTGCCTCCTGTAATAATAACCAGTAAACCTTTCACAATCTCAGTCTTGAGGAAAAAACACATTTCTCTCAACAGATTAGTCAAAGTCCTGTTTCATGTATTAGAGTTAGTCTTGCTTGAAAGTCTGTATAGCTTTCTGGCATCCCAGACAGACAGTTTTTGTGGAAGCAGTTATTTAATACGTGTGCCAAAAGTGTGATGTGTTAATTTTCTTTGTAGAACCATTGGCAGAAAGATGTGAGATAGAGTTTTCCCCCTGGTAAGTCCATGTATTGTTTCTGGCAGGCTGTTGCTGTTCTCTTCACCCCAGTTAGTCCATGTGCAGAAGCACAGACACAGTCATAGTATGGAAAAGTTGAATTAGTATAGGAACAGGGGAATATTTTCAGCGTGAACAGAAACTTGTATGTTCTTGGTATTGATTGACATGTGTTGGTAAGAAATTCACCTATCTCACCTGGCTGGTTCTGCTGTTCCTGATGCCCCCAGGACAGGGTTGGCCCTCCTGGCTGCCAGGGTACTGCTGACCCATATTCAACTTACCATTGACAAGGATCCTCAGATTTCTTTCTGTGTGGCTGCTCTCCAGTGTCTGTGCTCAGTCTGTTCCTACATCCAGGAATGCCCTGTCCCTCCTGCAGAATCCAGCACTTGTCCTTGTTAAACTTCCTATAGCTGGTGATTGCCCAGCCTTGTAATTTGTCAAAGTTTCTCTGCAGGGAGTCTCCGTCTTCAAGGGATTTGACAGCTCCTCCCAGTTTAGTGTCATTGGTACAGTTACTTATTATTCCTTGGAGTCATTTATAAAGACATTGAAGAGAACTGAGCTTAAAATGAAGCCCTGGGAAACCTCACTAGTGACAGGTCACCAGTCTGATGTTACCACCTCATTCCCTATAAATAACCCTTTGTGCCTGACCTGTGAGCCAGTTTCTCACCCATCACATGATGTGTTTATCCAGTTGTGTGCTGGACATTTTGTCCAGAAGAATCCTGTGAGAGGCCTCAGATCGATAGCTTTACTGAAATCCCCAGTTCAGATCAACTGGCTTCCCCTTATCAACTGCCTGGGTTATTTTGTCATAAAAGGAAATTAAGTTTCTTAAACAGGACTTCAACTTCATGAACTTGTTCTGGCTGGGACCAGTGACTGTGTTGTCTTTCAGGTGTTTTTCATTACCTCCAGAATAATCTTTATGACTTTACCAAGTACTGAAGTGAGACTGACAGGCATGTAGTTACCACAGTCATCCTTCTTGCCTTGGGACAATGCTTGCCAGCTTCCAGTTGACTGGGACCTCTTCAGATTCCCAGTTGGATTGAATATATAGAAAGAGGGCATCAAGGAAGTTCAATGCTACCTGTACTTTTACAATAAAAAAGGATGAGTGAAAGCACAGTGAATATAACTTGTTCATAATATGTCATGTTGATATGAAATATTATAAATACACTTTCCAAAAATATAAATAGTATAGTCAAAGGGCAGATCTGTAACTCCTTACCAAAATATTCAGTATCACCTCTCTAGAAGAATCAGAAGACAACCTTCCTTTGCAATTCATTCATGTGTACATAAAATCACTGCAAATATGTGTATTTAACTACCTTTTAAATGGGAATATAGGAATGAAGGTCACATATACTGGCCAGAGTTTCAGCTTCTCAGACTTCTGGCACATGGTATGAGTTTGCAGCACTTCATGCAAACTGTTGATGGGATGTGAATTGTGGTTTGTGCTGAGGCAAATGCTGCTTTGGTGCCGCAGCACCAGCAACCACCCTCAGTTGCCTGTTCTTGGGTCCCCAAGAATAAAAAGGGTGAGAAGTTTCTCACAGCACTTTAATTAAAGAAGCCCAGACTAGTGAGACTGTAGAACCAAATGGAGAGGACTAAGCATCCTGCCATGTCTGGGTGGGAAACCAGTGCCTGTCAGCAGTGTTCTGCTCTGATCAGGATGATTAGGAGACACAGACAGACTGTTACTTAAGCAAAGAAACGTCAATTTGAGCCATATGTTTAAAGGCTGAAAGGGGAAGTGAACCAGACCCATCTGTATTATATATCCATGCAGCGATGAGCATTGAAGAAAACAGTGAAGTCAAAAATCACATTTGTATGTTTATGGTTGTGGTTTAGCGTCATTTTTTTTCTTTCACAGGTTTACAGTTTGTAACTGAGAGCAAATCTCAGCACTGGTAAACCATGGCTGTTCCCCTTTCTCATTCAGATTCCAGGGATACATTTGTACTCTGTTTCCATGTGGCTGTGTTCTTGATCTCTGGGGGGTTTGTTTACTGTCAAATATAGTAGTGACATGATGCTGAAGTGCAGAAATTATTCCTGTCTTCCAAATTTCCTCCTGATTGATGCAGTCACTTTGTGTAGGCCTCTGAGTGTTGCCAGGGAAACAGGGAGGGATGTTTGATGGGCTACAGTGTGCACGTCTTTCTGTCAACATCTTGCTCAGTGGAACAGCAGCTCTTTTCACAATTGGAGATAGTGCTGCTGTGATAGCCATTGGTATTAAAGCTCTTTTTTTGCAGGTTTTTCTAATGAGAGATAGAAAATTGGGGAAGAAAACAAAAAGTCAGCTTTATGACCCCTGTAAGGCGCAGCAATAGAGGTACAGTATCCAGAGTAAGCAAAACTAGTATTAAGTGGCATATCAACTCCAGCATTGGTGACAAGATTTTAGAAAGACTGATGTGGCATGACTTGCTAATTGAACTAGCTTTCATCTCAAAGAAACATATAAAGATTAATAATGTAGGTTTTTTAAAGTTAATGTTATTGAAGACAATAATGTGCACTAAAGAAGATTTAATATGTTTATAAATGTAAACTGCCACTGATATATGCAAACAACAGACCAAAGATGTTAAATAAATCTAGTGCCAAAAATCCTGTTCATCTGAGCAAATGGGGTGACATTAAATAGTTCACTTTGTTAAGCAGATGTAAGTTTATCTAGTGGATTAGGCAAGGATAAATTTAGGTGTTACATTCTTGACTCACCCATGCAGGCTGAGATTCTTCTCTTTGCCTTTTGTATTTTTTATAGTGGTTAGGATTTGTCATCCACTTCCTATAAACCTTCTGTGTTGGCAGGGATCTCATCTACATCATGACACAGAGTAGTAAAATTAATAGAAAGCCAGCTGGTGTGTATGAAGGAGGGAGGTGAGCTCCTCTCAGTGCCATTTCCACATGAGTTGTTATAGTCTGGTGGGAGCTCCAGTGTAAACCTCTGGCCAGTTTAAAGCTCAGCCAGTTTACAACTGCTTGCAGACCTGTCTTGGGATCCCTGCTCCCCTTTCATTGTTTAAATGTCTTCACACATGTACTTTCATTGCCTGTTTATATCAGTGTTTGGTTTTTTTGCACCCAGTTTCTCTCTTACCCTTTGTGCCCATGCAGGTGCATCCCAGAGGTCCTGTGTGACCTCTCTCCCTCCTTAGGAGGGCAGAGGCTTCCAGGTCCATGCTGCTCTCAGCTTTCCTCTTTGGGCCTTGTAAGGGAAAGGGCCATGGCACTTCTTTTCTTTCACTCTCAAGTCTTTCTTTACAGTATTTTTCTTCCTCATGGGAACAGATCCAGGAACTGCAGTTAGTACACAGTCCAGGAAGACCCCTGATCATTGTCCCAGCTAGTGTGACACTGGGGAGCTGGGCTGTGGGGTCCACTCTGATGAGCATATTGGGGCTCCAGTGTTTCTCCCTCATGTTCCCTGCTGCTTTAATCTCTGACGCAGTACAGCTGCTTCTGTCAGAAGGAAAAATATTTATGGCCTTTTATATCTGAAATTCCCTGTGCAGTCAGGATTAGCTGGAGCTTAATATAATCTTGAAGCCATGCTGTCAATGTATGAACTACTTCTCACTATCTCAGAGGCTTTACATTTCCTTGGTGGTTTTGCATTATTTTGCATAATTTTATTCACAAATGGTATAGCACTATGAATTCAATACCTTATTCACTATTTGCAGTTGCAAGCTGTTGATTTTATCTTGCTATTCCGCCAGATATGTAAATAAGCAGTTTTGGGGTTAGATGGTAGATTTATGCAACCTATTTCTTCACTGTTCAGATCTGGTACAATGAGAAAGACAGGTCTCAGCACTTATGTAGCTACCAATTGAGAGAAAGGTATTAGCAACTGACAGTGAGGTAAAGCATGTTAAAAATACTTTTTCAGAGTTGATACTTGTGAGGTTTGTTTCCCACCTCTGCTCTGTGTACTGGGTGTCATGCGGTATTTGGTTCTGTGATTAGGACATGAAGAACTCCCCTGTCTTGCATGGCAGTGAGAATAGTTAACTTAATACATTAGTTTCAGAGATACAGATTATCAGTTTCAATAATTAAGAACATAAATTGTGTTTAGATGCTTACATGATTAAAGTATGATTAGACTGAACAGTGTCATTTCATGTTTATGATAAAGCTCTTCATGGTGATTGATGATGGGGAGTCCTGACTATATCCTGACTGCTTGCTTGCACCATGTCTGAACTGAGTAATTTGCATTCTAGTAAACTCAAGAGGTTTATTGCTTATCACATAATACTAGATGTGTGTTTGTTCTGCTTCTTTCCATGCTAGGTTACTATGCCTAAGTTAGGGTTGTACTGCAAAGATACATGTGAGAAGCTGCACATATCAGCTTTTCATTGATGGCTGCCAACTGAACTCTTGCTCTCTGACATCATTCCTGTCTTCCTATTTGTTTAAATTTCTGAACCTGGAGACTGACACCACTCAAAAACTCGTGTGGTTTGGACCTGAGAGTGTGGTAAAATCTCAGGAGACCTACAGTTGACTTATGGTGGCTTGGATTTTTTGGGTGCACACCCAACTATGCAGATCATGAGTTGGATTTACTGTGAAAGAGCAAACCAGGGGAGGGCAGAAAGTCTGCTTTTCTGTGATGAACTTTAAATTGACCCATGTACTTGTCTAGGTCCTAAGCCACGATTTTGGTGAACTTTTTTTTTTTTATTACTATTTTAGTCAAATTCCAATTGGCTGTTCAAAAACTCTCATAAAGGAGAAACAAGAAAACTGAACCTGCCCACATGCTTCTCTGATGCATCTGTGGAAACAGCAACAGCATGAGTGAGCAAAGTGAAGACACAAATATGAGGAGGGTGGTGATGTAGGGGCTGACAGGGTCTTTGCTTGCATAACACAGCATGCAGGAAGTTGGTAGTTCAGCATCTAAAAACTTCATCTGCTTTGGTGCTGGCTTTAACACTTACACAGAATTTCCAGGTAGAATGTATATTAGAGGTATGGAGGTGCCTCTGGTGTATAGCAGGTGCTTGGATGTGTCAAGTTCTGTGCAAGATAAAGTTTCAGTACACAAGGGGGTCCTCATCACCAGCCTCTAGAAAAAGCTAGGTGTTCTGAGAGAAGGGAGTTTGCAAAGGGAAAGGAAATAATACTTTGTGTAACACCAGTATAAACTGCTAAATGAATTACAGTGTTTCTGATATTTCAAATATTCATAATCTTTTTGCCAACTTTGTTTATTAGTTGCTGAAATAGATAGCTTGCATATAATAATGGCACATAAAGATTTCCTTTTCTATTTGTACTGAGAAAAGTAGTTCCACTAGACCTGTGAAAGGAGAATGTTGTTTCTCACTCTGATAAGTTCTCTTCCACTGAGCAGCTGTGAAGCATTGGTGTGTTTTGTGTATGTATATGTGTATCTATAGGAGCAGGATTCAGTTCCAAGTATAGGAGAAGAATTCCTCTACTGAAGTGATTGGATCTTAGGCCTTATTAATAGTTTCTGGTTTTCTTTCTTGATATTTATTATCAAGGTCTTCAGTGTACAGGAAACAATTTTACTTCAGATACAACATTGTCTTTTGCAGTCTCCATTCTTGTCCTTTCTAAAGATGGGCATTATAAATTAAGCACTGGGATGCTGTCTGCCTATCATTACTTCAGGGAAAAAAGTCAACAAAACTCTTCTAGGACAATCAAAGCCAAATTTAAAGAATGGAACAGTTCTGTCTACACTTAAATGGTTTTAAATATATTATTGCTGGATCATCATAGTTTAATATATATATGTTAACAATCTCATGATATCTGTCCAGTTTATTACGAATCAATCAAGAATTCATCTGGTATCACGATACTTTGCTTTCCAGAATACTGTGCAAGCTTCTCAGGTTTAAATGTGGTTGAAATGTTGTATAAGGGCCTGTTTTTTTATTATTTGTTCCAAGTGTGTAATCCTGTACAAGTACCAGTTTGTTATACCTTCCTCAGACACAGCAGCTTTTGAAGTTACCTCCCACATATGTAATTTCTTCCCCCATCCCAGGTGATTTTATGCTCTATATGAGGATTGAAACTTTCCCAGATCTCTTCCTTTCATAACACTTGACGTTTCAGTGTGCTGCCTGGATGCACACAGATGGCTCAGTGGGAGGAAGCAATACAAATGTGCTCAGCCTCAAAGGCCAGATTGCAAATGGCAAGTCAAATTTGGGATATACCAACCTTTCAGTGGTCCTCAAATCTGGCATGTTCATCAGGCGTATCATTAATTTTGTGTTACCCCTCAGTAACACTGGAACTGTAGTCAGGAAAAGAGCCTTTCTCAGATTCAGTTGTGGTTTTTGCATTTGAGCATTCATGATCTTCCATTTTGTTCAACACTAGCCTGACTTCAGGGCTCTGTGTCTCTCAGAAGCAAAGCAGTCTATAAGGAGCTTGAATTTTCATGATGCATTGATTTTCACTTCATTTCAATATAGCTTTTCCAAAAGCAAGTTGTATTGATGTATTGTGGTTTTGAACTTTGAAAAGGTCATTACTATGATTATATTCAAGGCAGATGTTAACTATATTAGCTACTTTGCAGTAAAAAAAGACACCCAGCAGTCTGTCTATTAACAGTATTTTACTTCAACATGATGGACAATATAGAAATGTTTGCAAAAATAGTTGCAATATTGAGACTATATTGACTGAGGCTTTTATTTTATTTATGTGATATTTGGATTTATATAATAGTATTATCTGAAGGAAATCCTTTTAATTGGGAATAAACAGGAATTTAGTATGGGATGGGACCAGCTGAGCCACTATGTTTGCTTGCCCAGCAATAGATGTTCAAACTATGGGTGATTGCATCTACTCTGTCCTTAGTAGCATAAATCTGTGATAAAATAGTAATTCCCAAATGGGAAACAGAACACTCAGCAAGAGCTACTGGAAAATGCTTACAGGTAACAAATCACCATGGAAAATAAACGTGTCCCTTTGTAATTGTTAGAAAGGAAGAATAGGATGTGATCAATTCAGGATTATGATGACCAATATGCTTGAAGTGGCCATGGAAAATTTAGAGGAACTGGATTGATGACAATCTCAAAGGGGCAGCTGCTGTGCAGAGAGAGAGCTGTGGCTGTGCTCCCCAGTGATGCAGCCTTCTGCCATAGGTGGGAATCCTGTCCCCTTGCCCAGGCACTAGCACACAGACACTTCTTTAGCATGTGTATATTTATTCACGACCTTCCAAATTCTGCTTTTGCCTGAACCAAGTTAAACTGACTTTAACCAGCCCCAGGGAGTTTCCTGCAGGCTTTGAAAATGCCTGGTATATAAATCACCTTGAATTGCTTCTGTTTCAATTATAAAAATTGCTTCATACCAGGCAAAATTTATGAATTTGAAGCTGTGGTGCTGCGAGTAACACTAAGAAACAAACAGGTAAAATAAATGTTTGGTATTATACTCAAATATATCTTGGCCTAAGAAGAAATTGTTATAGAAAGCAAAATCTTCTCCCCAATATTACATAGCAGAAAAACCAATTTAAACTTCAACCTCCTTTCTTCCCTCTAAACCAAGTTGTGGTTTTGTTTTCTTTTTTAACCTTGAGTCTATTTCATTTGAATGCTGAGCAAGGAATTGGGTGTTTTGGAAGAATTACTCGTTGTTGGCAGTAAACTTGCGTGTTGCACGGAGGCACAAATTCCTCTGGTAAAATCTTAGCAACAAAAGAGTTGGTGAAAAAAATTCTTGCTAGATTACATGTGACCAAGATTTCACCCTTGATCTTTAGGTGGAATGCAAAAAAAAGTTGCCTTTGAAGGCACATATGTGATTATTGGTTAAAGCATGCTGCCTTCTCTCTTGCCCAGGCACACTCTGTAGCGTGTAGGGTGTGTAGAGTTGGGGAGAGCCTTCTCTAAAACCATGAAGGGCTTTTTTCCCCATAGGAAAAATAAGTTGTTTTAGAGCTTGATAATTAACAAGAATGGCTTAGAAATGAGAAGGAAATGTCTTTATCATTTGTGAAACATTTCACAGTACAAAAGAAACTGAGTATGTATCTGCTTTGAAGTGAAGCCAAGAGTTTCTCAGTGCACTCTCTATGGATAAGAAGAGTGAACACCCACCCCAAAATAGCCAGCAATTGAATGGTCAGGGAACATGTGTGGGCTGAAGCAGCCAGGCTGTGGCTGTGAACTGAGAAACATCTGATGAACAGAGTAGTGTTCTCCCCCACCTCCTCCACTCAAGAAAAAAACCCTTCATCAGACAATTCTCAGGATCAACTGGTAGTCAGGGTTTGGTTAACCACTGAGAAGCCAGTTGTATTTTAAAAGACGTTGTAACCGTTACAGGATCCAGTTCAGAGATAAAGCTGCTGTAACTTGTAACTATTATGCAGACACAATCCAGGTGATCACTTTTTAGAGAACTCATTTCTGATGAATCTGCATCAATGTTGATTTCTGAAGCCTTATTTTTCTGCCTCAGTTTGTGCCCACTAAGCATCTCAGTGAAAGGCTGATATTAGTTGTACCTATTGATCTAATCCTTGACTAGTAAAATTTCTTCTTAACTTGACCATCTCTCTTTTCTAGAACACCAGTGGATGGAATAGCCTCTCATTACTTACTCACTGTCTTGATTTTGTGCTTCCTTTCCTGTACTAAGAAAGTGATCTTTTAATGAATGCACCTAAAATGACTTTTGTTTGGTTTTTCTGTGTGACAGCCTTTCAAATGCCAGATTAGTTTATTTGCTTTGACATTCATATTGCATCCTTTTTATCTTGACTTATTAAAAGCTTATAAAATATGCATGATGCAGACAAAAGAGACTCAGGTGACAGTTACTGAATGAAATTCAAGACTTATGCCTTCTTTCCAAGGCTGGAACAAAGATATTTGTAAGATTTTTTTGAAGCTTCAAGAAGAGGATTATCAGGCATGGTGGAGATATCTATATATATATAGATATATATACACACTGCCCAGGGCAAGCCCGTCTGTATAAGCAGTCAAAGCTTGCTTTATGGCCTCAGTTGAAGACTATGGCTTAAAATCCTGCAGCATCTAGGACTTGCCTGGATGCTGCTTGTTATATGTTGCATTAATGTCTGTTCTCCAAACAGTAATAAAATGTCGACTAACTGTCTTTATCAAGCTACAAAGAATGATACTGGCTTTTATAATTTAAGAATAATGTAACTGGCTTGGGTGAAAATTTGGAATTTTATGGGAATGTGTAATATTTCAGGTTTATGTTGCATTTTCCTGCAGTGGAGAACTCAGAAATAAAGTTAAATTAATATTTACTTTGAACCTTGAAATTTTATGCTTTTCAGAGTTTAAGGCAGACTTCCAGCTTAATATAATGAATTGCAGTAAAGAAAAACGTTGCAATGGCCTTTATCTGTATGATAAGGAAAATGCCTTTAGAAAAGATCCATTTTGATACCTAACTGAAAATATACTAGTGATTTAAGTAGCATTTTTTCATACATGTTTATTTTTCGTGTTTATTCTGATGTAGGCTCTTTGGGCAATTTTGTGTTTGGTTGGATGTGCTCTGTTTGTGCCCTGGCCCTGCAGCAGGCTGGGGGACGGAGGTGCCAGCGGTGTCCGTGTGGCAGCTGAGCTGTGCCCAGCACCCTCTGCCCTGCAGCCACAGCAGGGCACACAGTTCATGCCCCTGCTCCTCAGCTGTCTGCACAGCCTGTAGCCAGCACTGTATTTACATCCTGTTCTTGCCAACACACCACTGAAATCCTTCTGATCCAGGGGCGTTTGCTGCCCACAGACTGGCTTCCAAAGCTGTGCTGGGGATGAAGGATCCATGGTTTGGATACTACACTGCGTGAGCTAAAGAATCTGCAGGAGTTTCCTGGCAAGATAATCCAGTTCTGTTCCTGTCATTCAGCCAAATGGAAACATGCTGACTCTGTATGAGTCAGGGTGGGGATTTTTATGGGAGAGTGAGTGTTGTTTCCAATGGAATTACATAGCCATTCCACTCCTAACATCATGGTAGTCAGAGTATATTAGCAGGGGTTTGCAAGCTTTGTGCATTTAAATGGACACCTTTTCCTAGTAATCAGTGTGTTTTTCTGAGTTACTGTTCCTTTATAAACCCTTGTATTTGTTGATTATTAGCATAAAATATTTCTGCTGCTGTTCAGATTTGCTGCTGATTTTAGAACAGATCCTTTTTTTTTATTTAAGCGTGATTGCAGTAAAATATGAAGTGGTTCAGTGAAATTGCAGGCTTGTGTTAGAGTTAGGATATGGATATATGACCCAGAACTGTCTCACGATTATTAAAGCAAATACTGAATTTTAAACCATCGTAGCAAAAGCTACAGATTTTTATTTTTTTTTCCTGGTCCTGTAACCAAAACATCCTTCAGGAAAGATGTTTGCATTAATATGTTCAGCAAATCTGTTGTTTGATGCTAAACAAAACTTCCATGGCAGCAGGAGATTTTGGGGCCAGTGAAGTTTTGATATTTGTTACAATTCTAGTGTGGGATATTAGAACTGCAGAGAGTACTCTCCATCATACTAGGGGAACAACTTGAATCTTCCTTGCAGCTAAAAAGGCAAGAAGATGATTTAAAAGGAGATGCCACTGGTAATGCCTGTATGTGCAAAGGTTGTATGTGATATATGCTACTGCTCATTATTTCCTGGGGTGGATTTCACAATTGTCTGTCTGCAGGGACATTAAAAGCAGCTGGAGCAACAAAGTGAAATTCTGAGGATATGTGTAGAAATAAACCACTCTGATTTTAAGATGTAATATTTGTTTAAATTGTCTTTGTGGTACTTTCCTCATTCAACTGAGAATCGCATCTTTTTATAATGTATAATCTTATGGTTTTATTGATTTCAGACAAGCTCTATATGGGACCAGGGCAACTGTACCATGATCTGCAGAACCTTTTACATGACTTGAATGTACTTGGTCAAATTAGTCAATTAATAAGCAGCCTTAAAGGAAACTATCAGGTAATAAACAAAGCTGGATTTATTTTTCAAGTCTGTTCTTGTAAAGTAGTATAGTTGTCTCTCCCTAGGGTCTGTGCAAGACATTCTTTAGTTCTCTCTGCAAAAAGTGGTATAAATTTTACCTCTAGTTATGCATTTACTGTTAAGTGTTATAAATAGATTACATCTGTCCTTCTAATCTTGTTCTTCTTTATTGTTTTTAAGTGTGGGTGGATGCTACAAGTGTCTGTGTTTGTTCAGTAGCTGATAAGCTTATGTGGAAACAGAATTACATTCATTTTGATGTTAAAAAATTGGATTCTTGTAGTTAGACATGGTAGTAGGAGGATGGTTGTTTGGAGGAAGTTCTTGATCCTCATCCAAGCTCATAATCCTGGCTTTTGGGGGAAAACTGTACTTAGAACTGAGTATAAACCACAAAAATACAAAAGGATTTTTCAGAAGAATTTTGAAAGTATTTTTGCTTTATCTTTGTTCACATCCCTTTGATTTAGCTTATATGCTGGCAAACAAATATAGTGCTTAGCACCAAATGAAGTCTTGATACTTCAAACAATTATTTTTTTGCTTGTTGTTTTATATGTGGTTAGATGTAATTTTTAACTCCTACCTGCCACCACAGGTTGCAAATGTGTGTATATGTATGAATATATGAAAGCTGAGTCTCTCTTGACATATCTTGGCATCAGAGTCAAGGCATTAAATAAAACATAGCATTTTGGGAAAATGTGTATTCTGAATGAAGTGTATGGAAACAGTGCTTTTGGACAAAGCTTCAAAGTATTAGAAGGTGAATTTCATCTGTATAATTGGTAATATGTATAGCACAGATATACCACAAGACATTCACCCGTCACCATATAAAAAACCTTTCTGCCTGCACTGACAGTCAGAGCCAACTACACTTTGAAAACTTAAAATTCAGTCATTGTTTCCAGGTAGATGTGTGTAAGATCATTACAAGAATTTACTTGAGGACTGAGGTCAGCTTCTTTATTTTTGAAAAACACTTAGGTTGTCATAGAATTCTGATGGTGGAAAGTATGTGTGCTTCTGTGTACTTGTTAGTCTTGATGCTTTGTAGCATTCAGGTGAGCTTTTACTCTCTGCAACAGAACATTCACCTTGCAGTGAGTTATTGTTTCAGCATCTTAAACAGATATAGACCACACATCTTTTGTGATGACTCTGTTAACTCAAAGATTTTGACTCAAAGATTCTAACAAAAGCATATTTTCAGTATGATTTGTAGATGTTTCCACAAGATTTTTTTTAGTAGCAGAATTCATAATGCTGGAATAAAGTTAAAGGCTTGTGCATACACCTGATACAAATTTATATTTTTTAATTTGACAAATGCCTGGGAATGTCATTTATGCATCATCAAACTGAGCAATGTGAGTTTAAATGTTCAGATGAAATACATTAGAAAATATTGTATAGATATTTCTGAACTGTGTTTACAAATATGGCTAAATTATCCATGATGGAAATGTGAAGCCCACGTGTCATTGTTTTTTAAATGCAGGAATCACCTTATTATCCTGTTTGCAACAGCCTGGTAGGCTGGGGTTGAACTGGTTTTTTTTTTTTTTAATTTTTTTCAGAACTTAAACCAATCTGTAGCCCATGACTGGACCTCAGGTTTACAAAAACTGATTTTGAAAAAAGAAGATGAAATCAGAGCGGCGGATCGCTGTAGAATTCAGCTGCAACTCCCAGGAAAACAGGACAAGTCAGTAGAAATCTTGATTAAAAAACTTGCTAAATTGGTTTATGTATTAGATTTATGTACATTATGTACAAGTGAGGATTTGGGGATCTGTAGCTCTTCCCTCCCTTCTGTCTCCATGGCAAGCCCCTGGCTTTTGCTCTTAGGCCATAATGTGGGGAGCTTTAATGTTCCAGAGCAGCACTGTAGCTTTTCTCCTGTTCCTCAGTTCAGCATTCTGGATGCAAGAAGCAAGAGAGGAACTCGGCAGTGACAGCTAATAAGGAACAGTCATTGTTGTATTCCTTCATCAGTTCCTCTACAGCATTTCATGCTAAGTATAGGAAGATGGACATATGGCATATCATAGCCTGCACACTTAAATCAAAGCTGAGTCTTTGTCTGAGTATTAGAAAATAATGAAATTTCATCTTGCTTGACGTTTTTAGCCATGGCTCTATGCATACCCAAAACATTTATAGTGTTGTTTGTTTTTTTCCCTCTGTATTGCAGGTCTGGGCGGCCAACTTTCTTTACAGCTGTGTTCAATACATTTACCCCTGCCATCAAACAGTCTTGGATCAACAATTTACAAATGGCTAAACTAGCCCTTGGTAATTCCTAGTTACTCAAATTTCCTAACAAGCTAAAATAGCTCTCAATGCACAGTGTAATTAATTAATTTTTATTTTTTGGAGAATGATTTTCCTTTTTTGGTGAAAATTTGTCTGTAGGTGTTTAAAATTGCAATACAGTAAATAGTAGTGATTGTTATCACTACAAGGTAATAACATTATAGATAAAATGGGTCACTCATTATGAAGGAATATATTTTCAACAGTATTTTAATGAAGTCTGATATTTATTACTAATTGTTGCATCTAAATCACCACAAATAGTCTCTTAAGTTAGAGCAATAAATAATATGCTGTCCTGTGATGTCATTATTTTCCTGTATTTGCACAGGGGGATAGGTTTTCAAAGATACTTGGACTTTTCAATGCCTAGTTGAGAAACCTTAACTTGCTGCTTGAAAGCAAGTTTCACCAGCGCATGGTCAAAATAGTGATGTTTCACAGAACACAAACATAGTAACAAAAAAGAAGAGAGAATAGCCGTTTCCATCATTCCAGGAGGAGGATCCTTATAATTATGATAACTGCCAGTTGGTAGTGATGTTACTTAAACAGGCAGAGAAATGCTGTTCAACAAACAGATTTCCTGGAGTCTGAGAAGTTGTGTGATGTGTCTTTTCCTCTTTCAATATTCAATTTACAAGATCATTAAGAGACTACCCTTAACATTTTGCTAATGTAAGGTGTTCCTTTTTTGCAATATCAGTATGTATTAATCTACTCAATTGAATTTCTGCTCACAGTTTTATGTTGTCATTTATGCATCTATGGCATAAGAACAACATGATCTGTATTGACTAGTTCTGACAGAATTCTTTTCTGTTCCTGTGGAAAGGTGGAAGTGATTATTCAGTGATTGTGGAGTGTTTATTGTTTGTTGTTTCCATACAGCGGAGGATAACCTCTTAGGTTGGTTCTGCATAGAAGATGATGGGAATCAAATCAAAAAGGAAAAACATCCTCTCCTTGTTAGACACATGCCAGTGATGATGGCCAAGCAACAGGAGTTTAAGGTGAATGGAATTTTGATGAGATTACTATAAAGTTTTTTTGTGTGATATAATTTCTAAAGAATACAATACTGTAAATACATCTATTAGTTCACATCCGTTAGTTTTCTTGAGCAGCTACCTTAGTTTAAGACCATTAGCAATTAAAGGTCCAGAAGAGTCAGAGTAAAATGCTGCAATCTTTGAGGCACTGAGGAGCATAATGTTTATTTTTACATAGTATGACATTCACTTTCATATGTAAGTGAATCACGCAGTGTAAACAGAACTGATGAGAATTTTTAGTTCATCTTGAGATTTCCAAGTGTGTGTTTGGGCTTAGAAGTAACCTAACATTTTCAAAGAGCAGGAATTTGATCTCCATGAAAGCTGTAGTTTCCTGGTGTAACTATGCTAAATCCTCCTCAAATTTCTGATTTTTATTAGTGCAAAGAGAACTATATTTTTATAATATTTTTTAAAATTATGTTTCGTGGAATCTTATGTAAAATGTCATATTCTGAAAAATGATACAGAAATTGTCTTAATGGTTCATTTCCTAAAATAATGTGTTAGTTTGAAACTTTATTGACCACTGACTTTAATGATGAAAATAACTACAATACCAAACCAATAGATGGAAGGGAAGAGTGCTGGATGCTATTTCTCCTGTGTATCCACAGGATTTCTTATTGACCATCAGTCAGTAAGTCTTGTGCAAAAAGAGTAATAGAAATAAAATTGTGTATGTGTGGATAGAATCCCAGAATTAAGTTAATGTTATTGCATGGGTGCTGCTTAAAAAGGTGAATCTGCAGGGCCTCGTTGCTAGAACAGCCTACACAGGAGGGAAGCTTAGCTGACAGCTTCACTTCAAATGTGAGTATGCAAGGATGCTGAGGGAAAAGTAATTGGTGGTTCAGAATGCACTGGAAATGTGTAATGGTGCTCAGACAATCAATTCCTATGACACTGGTTTTCAGGGCAGCAAAAGTTTACTGAAACTCTCTGACGTCCCATACAACCACTCATGCTTGTCTTATTAAACAGCTTTTTCTGCACTGACTACTTTCTAAAGTCACCACTGGTGAAATAAACAACTAATTTAATTTTTTTTCAGAAACTTAAATTATGTATTTATTTCCTTAGAGCCTAGGCATTTAAGTCCTGAAAATGCATGCCAGGATCTGTGAAGGCCCAGGCTCAGCTCTTGTAATCAAGTTAGAAGAGAGTCTTCTTGTTTTGAAAGGAACAGGAAGCTTGTCACCTTTACAGGTGGCTGGTGATCTTTACTTTGGTCACCTCAGGAGAGCAGACTGTGTGACAATATTTGCCTCAGCCCTGGGCTAACTTTGCCAGTTTTGCAGCTCCTAAAGTAATGTGGGTGTGAGCCCAGGTGTCATTCCTGGTTCTCCCAAGTCCTTGATATTACTAGGAAATAAGACTTTATTACTGCAGCCTCAGCTGCAGGTTGGCTCTCAGGCCCCAGCTCAGGGTAGGAAGTTGCTTGGTTAATCCTGTTTGTTGGCTCTCTCTGTGCTGCTCAGGCTGCCCAGTGCTGTAGGGAGCCATCAGAGCAAGTTAACATCCCAGGCTTCTGTTGAGACTGAGGGTTAAACTACCTGGGTTTAACTATGGAAAAAACCATCCCTTTTGACAAAGATGTGAAGTGACACAAAGGTGTAACAAGGACCCTAAGAAATATTCAACATGCAGACTGTCTTATTTTTCACTAGTGATGTATTTTGTTGTCACAGCTACTGTAAATCACAAGGAGATATCTTCAGCATGTGTTAAATAAGACATGCTAAGACAGGCATGGATAGCTCTTTTTTTTCTTTCTCTTTTTCTCATCTATTGATTTCAATTTTTTATCTATATATAGTGAATTGCTTTGCTGAATAAATAATGTTTTTTCTACTAAGGCAAATAACTTTTCAGTGCCTGCTGACTTCAAGGAGATTTGTAAAATTCATTGCACTTTGGAAAATTAAGTAAACTTGGAATTCATAACTCTTAATTTTTGCCAGCTTGTTTTTTGGGGTTTTTTGTTTTATTTTTTTTCCTTTGTTTTTTGTTTTGATTTGGTTTGGGTTTTTTTAATTGTTCACTTTTGGGATGTGATGTTGCCAGGCTATAGGGAGTTACTACTAAATGAGTAGCCTAAGCTAATACTAACTGAGTTGTCTCTAGTACTACAATATGAGCACAAGGACATTGATGTCCAAGATGGGAACATTAGTTTGAATTATAGAGACACTTGTGTAAAAATGTAGCATCACACCTCATTAGAAACCTTTTTATTGTTTACATAGTTATGAATTGCTTTTATATATTTTGAAGTGTTTACATAAGCTTTAGGAAGTTGCCGTGGATATTAGGGAAATTAGAAATCCATGACTGGTCATAAAAATGGGTTTCTTAAGGATCCTTGATGCTTGAATGATCTTTGGAATTGGGATGGACTTAAATATAGACCTTGAGGCTGGTGTTGCTTTCAATTTTTTTTAAGTGGTCTGCTTGATAAAATCATGAATATTTTTATTCATTTACTGACAGTAACATGGTGACATGAGATTGGAAGGGAGTTGAAGTCTGAAGAATGATAGTATTAACATTCAAAATGACTAAGGCACCTGAAGAAATAATTCGAGGAGGGGGAAAGAAAAATAAAAAAGATGACAGTCAGCAGGACAGACACATGGTATGCTCAGGGAGAAATTAGGAGTTTCATAAATCCAAGAGGTGGTTTAGTTGGTCTGTTGAAGTAATTTTTAATAGACCAGGAAGGTAGGGATTGGTTAAGAATGTAACATTGTTACACAGAGCAGTAATGAATGAGATGTGTAGAAACAGGCTTCTGAAGAGGTAACCCTGGTGTAGTGCTGCTACCAGCTCTGCTAGAACAGTGTGTTCAGCTGAGAAAACTTTGCACTCTCAGATATACATGAGGCTGATAAATCTACTGGAGAGATGTCAGTTGAAAAAGTGACAATAATAAGTTTAAAAACAAAAATTTGAAAAAGCAATTGTTTAAAAATTATATGTAATTAAGTGATAATGTTAATTTAGCCTAATGAAGAGGTATCTCAGGCAGGGTCATGTCATATCAGCCTTACATGTAAAAGAACACTGCAGAGAAAGAGAAGTACCTGGTGTCTGAGATGGGACATAACAGGCTAATGATTACATCAGGGATGGTGCCAGGTTGGGGACATGAAAAACTTAATAAAAGTCACAAAGCATTTGAGCAGAATAGAATTTTTAGTCTTTGGCCTTGAAGGTAGGGGTAGATGAGGAACGTCAGGAACAACAGCTGACCCTGCCCATGGGAAGCTGGGTGAACTAAACTGACTGCTTGCCTTATGAGATTCTTTAAATACTTAAGTACTTTGGTTAATTAAAAACTAAAATTGACAGAAACAGGCATATTTTTTTTAATGTGCTAACAGTTCTCTTTTCCTCTCTTGAAGATTGAATGTGCTGCTTATAATCCTGAGCCATACCTTGCTGGAGAAACAGAGTCAGATTCCTGTGCTGTGGAACATGGTTTTCTTTGGGTAAGTGTAATCTTTAAAATCTGAAAGTGGTTGTCCCTTGTTTCTTTCCATTGCTTTTTGTGACTCTCAGCAATGTGTAGATATGAAAGAAATATTGGGTTATTTTTTTCTCTTTGTTTATTTGTTTAAAGGTAAGGGGTTAGCTAATAATTTGTCTGTGTGATCTGGCTGGTCTCTGTAAGGGTGTCAGTTAAGTGTGTGATTTGTGCAGCACAGAATGAATTCCAAAGTGCTGAGTACATTCAGAAGGGAGTTATGTGCTAATTTGTAACAATTGCTGCTAAAACTCACAGGAGCTTACACTGTCCTGCTGTCTGTTTTTGTATTTTAAGAATATTTTAGCCAAAAATAATCTTTTAAAATCTGCATAGGAAAAAAACTCACTCTGCATATTGCTATGACCCCAGATACGCAGATATTCCAGCAGAAAAAAGTGAGGTGGATAGAAGCTGTTCTTAAAATAAAAAAGAAAAAGGCAATCTAATGATTTCAGGAGCATTTCTAGTTACTACAACACTGAAATTTTAAGGGAACTAAAATTGTGAATTAAAAGTTAGAAATAGATTTTCTTAGTGGCCTTTTTCAATGCAACCCATCTAATTTCCTTTTGTCTTCGCCGTTTCTAAACAGTCATTGGAAAAACATGCAAATTAAAATTTTTTGATGCTACAAAATATTCTTTATTTCTCTTTCCTATTTTATTTCATATAAACAGAAAGAGTTACTATATAAAAACATGTACTGTGCTTATTTATTTATTTTACTTCTCCCTGATCCCTAAAATGTACTTTTTTATGGACATGTCGATATTAGTTCTGGATCAGGGAGAAATTCAGGTTTCTGTATCAGCAAGTTTACAAGACTCTTTCTTTTGGGACAGAGCATTTCTTTGCAGATATGTTACTGTGCAAAGGACAGGCCTCAGCAATATTACCTGTTTTTAAAGAGCCTGAGACAATTTAGGACACCAGTTATTAAAACAGCATGTTGCAAAGATACTTAGAGTAATTGCATTATATAATATGTATACATTTGAGTCAGATACCATAATGTTATTCCTACTTTAAAAACATTAGTTTTTGTGAGTGTAGAAGGCCAGTTTGTATATATAATGTTGTGACATATCTTGTATTTGTGCTGAATTATTCTCTTATGTCTTAATGCAAGAAAATTCATATTTGCGCATGCAACTTGAGATGCACTCTTCAGTTAACATTCCAGTCATTCCTGGGGACAGGTATCCATCATGGTCTGTTGTTTTGGGGTTTTTATTTTTCCTTTTTTCATTTCAGATTGGCAATTGTACTAATCAGATGGGCCAGATTGCAATAGTCTCATTTCAAAACTCCAGCCCCAAGGTTATTGAATGCTTCAATGTAGAATCACGGATTCTCTGCATGGTCTACATACCGGAGGAGGAGAAGCTGAAAGAACAAAACAAAGCTCCAGACTCTGAAAATGTTCTTGCAAAAACTTCTAATGTCCCTACTATTTGCCTTGGCATGGAAGAAGGAAGGTGATTCTTGGTTTTGGTGTAATGTCTATGATCAAGTTATTGATTAAGTTTGCTGTTCTATAGCAAAATTGTGTGAGATACTTCTAAGAAAACGGTTACCTTTTAAAAAAGTATCCAAGTGTTATCCCAGTGACCTCAAGGAATCCTTTCCACTCAAATCAAGGATAAAATTAACTCTACATTGTTTAATATTACACTGTGTGGTATTTGAAATTAAAGCAGGGCATCTTTTTGATGAAAGAGGATTAGTTCATCATATCTGAAAAACATAAATATTACTTTTGTAACATTACAACGTAATCTTCAGGTATTGGAAAATTTTCAGAATGGCAAAGATGAATCCATTAATCTTCTGCCCTGTCCTATTATGCAGGATTTGTCACATGAAAAAATAATATTGCTGTTTACTATTGACATGAATTACTTTGCTCTCTTTGATCTGATCCCCTCCTGAGCCATCACTAGATCTGTGTTGAAGAACAAGGCTACATATTCTAAACTTATAGGTCACTTAGTGAACAGATTTTGTTACAGTTAGTGAGGGCATAATTGTGTAACTACATGTGATTTTTGATGGTGTTTGTAACCAGTATAAATGGAGGAGAACAAAATTCTCCAGGGAAAATACCATTCCTAGAAATCAGTGATTTAATTTCAGCCTTAGCAATATTCTTACATACCCATTGTAACAATCAATAGGAATTGCGGAAATTTTAAGTGTGACATCTGGTAGTGAGCTTTTATTTTCTTCTCCCTAGTTCTCCATGTAATATAAATTTATATTTTTAACTAATAAAAGTTTTAGAGAGACTCACAATAAGGACTTTGAGCAGAAATTTTATTATGTCTCTTTTTTGAATACCTGTTTCTACAGACAAGATAATATGAATGTGTTGTCATATGTCAATGTTAAGTAATTGCAAGTTGTCTACGCAGACATTCTGGGGTGTCAAGAATTGAAGGAGAAAATCCTCTTTCCCCCAGTATTTTATTCTAAACTTCTCTTTTGCATATTCTAACAAGAACTATGTAAGGCATAATTTCACAGGTTTGTTTTTTCTTGCTTCTTTCCATAGCATTTCTATTTACAAAAGCTGCCAAGGCTCAAAGAAAATTCGACTTCAACACTTCTTCACTCCTGAAAAATCAACTGTTATGAGCTTAACATATAGGTCTCAATACTTGTTTGCTGGCTTGGTAAATGGAAACATCTCAATCTACACAAAAGCAGAAGGTAATGTTGCATAGTGATATGATTTGATGGCATCCTGAGGAACTCACATGTCAGTGTGTTTTGGCAGAAGTAATTTTCCACTAATATATTTTCTGAAAATTCTTTGTAAAACTGCTGAACTAGGATTACTACTCTTTCCTGTACATCTGTTGTATCTTTTTGAAGGATAGTAGGAACTTTGATACTGTTCCCACTTTCACCATACATACATATGACAATTGCTTTTCCCCTTTAGCTTAAACCCTGAAGTCTCCAGTGTTGCAAGACTGCAGAAATTTATGTGCTAACAGCAGAACACAGTATTTTACACAGCACAGTGTTTTTTCTCTCAACTACCCAGTACTGGTGTTTATGAAACACAGAAATCCCCTATTGGTAGAGATTTCTGTATAACTCATTTAAAAAGACAACCCCATTTTTACTGTACAGATGGGATAAGTCTTTCCTATGTGTGCAGTTCATGTATTTCATGGTAGACCTCCTTTTTCTATTAGCATCGCACCAGGTTGTTTTGTATCTAGCTAAATAATTGGCTAAAATAATTTGAATAAAGGAGAATCCCAGGCAGTTCTTCTGAACCACAGCTGTCTTTTCCAGAGCTGTTTCAGGTGCTTCCAGTACATCTCACTAACTTCCCTGCAGTATTGCATATATATCTAGTAATTCAGTTCCAAAGGCTTTGCTGAAGGTTTGAAACCTTAATGTTTTAAGTGAAATGTTAGCACAGAGACTCCTAAGCTTGTGAAGTACAGAGCCAGCAAAGATCTGCCTTATTTGTGTGAGCTGCAGCAATGATGGTTGTCATGCATCTCTAGTGAGATGGGCCCTGTGAATAGTGCAGCTGCATTTTTGTGGCACTAAATCCTACCTTGGCTGCTAAATCCTACCGGTCTCTAACTGAGGAACCAAACTCAGTATCTGTGATCTTGGAACAAGTTACATGCCCACTGTTAGACCACATAAAGACTTTGTTTGGGAAAGGTACAGGATGCTCTTTTAGGTTTTTTTCCAAGCCACAAAGGATCTGGGAAAAAGTGTTGGGAAAGAGACTTCCTTTGTCCAGTTGTTGTCTTCAACCCAGTAGGTTTCCTGTTGAGCTGTTGTCTCTGATCTGAAGCCAGACATTAGATTTTAGTTCTCTTTAATTTTTTTTTTCTTTTAACCACTGAATAGCACTTTTTTCCTTCACTTTTGAGGCATAGGAGTGAGGTCTTGATCCTAGATTCATAATATTTTTGGTATTTCAGTTTCTCTCTGTACCTGCGAGGGGTATTAAAGTGAATTTGTCATCTTCTCTGAAAGGTGTTGGTGTATTTACGCTGTTCTAAGACTGCAATTACTGTCACTCAACTTCTTCCAGAAAAGTCCACTTCAAAAACACAAATGACATCCTTGGCAGTATAGCTAAGAAACGATTCATAGAGATGGGGCAGAGCTGTTAACCAGACTGCATTATTCTGGTTATGAGATGGAGGTTGTTGCATTGACCAGGATCATAGCATCCCCTGTTGCTCTTCTTCTGACGACACTGTTTTTGGGCAGTGAGGTGTTCATAGAGCTTGTCAAAGTCTGAGTCATGATCACTGGAACTTTGAGATGGAAAATAATGATATTTTTCTGACTCTTGTCAGTTAATCTTGCAGTCCCTCTCCTTACTGCTTGGTCATAATGGCTTATTTCAGTTCTCCATGCCCCACAGAAGTTGTGTGATTGAGCTGCTGCCATGTTAGGATCCATCTTCCTTACAGCTGGCTGCTGTGGTTATGTGAGGCAGTCAGCCCTGGAGGGGTGTTTTTATGATCACTGACCTATTTACCAAACAAAGGAATCCAAGCAGTGAAATGGGAGGGAGGGGGAATGCAACCTCTGAGGAGCTTTGTGCAATTTATCAGGGTTGCCTTCTGTTCTGCAGAGGGGGTTACTTTTCTGCCATGCCCTTCAGCTTGGGTTCTGGTCTGTCATCATAAAGGAGATTAAGATTTGAAAGTGAATGTAAAATACATCACTGCATTACATCTCGATTTTAAGCCCGAGAAGGACAAATGCCGTGAGATGCACAGGAAAAATGGTTGTGCAGCCTGTTACAGGATTCCATGAATGAGAAAGGATAATCTTTCTTCCAGGTTGAAAATCTGTCTCACAGTCTGGAAGAGTTGGGGTCCTTTTGTCTTCCTCCCTGGGCAGAAACTGTGTGGATCAGTTCAGTCTCTGAAGGTCAATGCCTTACTCTGTGTCAGTCAGAGACCCATGACTTGTGTAATTTGGTTTGCAGGACCCAAAAAGCTCTGATTCCTCCAGTTATTCTCAGAGGAGTCAGTTCATATAAATATCCATGATGTTTGTTTACAAACAGCAAGTGATTTCTTCTTTGTCAGACCAACATTATCCAGAGTGCTCTCTGGCTGCAGAAAATCTTGTCTTGAAGTAGTAAAAATGGGAACTGGGAAGTCTGTACAGTAAACCAAGGAGCAAGTCCCATGTTAGTGGGAGAGTAGGAGGTGCACAACTTCCTTTCTGGAGGGTAGTCCTATTTTAGTGAGATACCTCTATATCCATATATTTTCACATATAAGGTAAAAAGTAAAGTACTTTTTAGTATTTTATGTATTTTTAAGTACTTAAAAATACGTACTTTAATGTATTTGAACATAAACTAAAAGCAAAGTTTTGAGGTGCTGATACTTAAATTCTACTTGGCTCTTAAATGTGAGCTAACATGGTGATGTGTGAAAATATCACAGAACACTAGGATGTAGGTCAGCTAATATGTTAATTGTTAAAATAGTACCCCTGATAATTATCCTCATTAATCCTTAATTTTATGTGCGTGAGAAGACTTGTTTTGGGAATTGTGAGACAGCTAGTGAATTAAATGCTATCCCATGTAGGAACGGGAGTGATGCAGATTGCAAAATTTCTGACACATTGTTTGTTGAGAACTTACTTTACAGGTCTATGAACTTTTGCACAGTTTTCAGTCTGAAAAATTCTGCATTTAGTGTTTGCCTTGGGCTGAGTTAATATTTCCATGATATTTCCATGGGCTTAGAAGAGGTTAAGGGAAAAGTGTGTTGTATTGTCTTTGTTTAAAAAAACATAACAAAACCCCTTTGTGATGATTGCAGACAGCCCAGCAGATGTGTTTTCTGAGTGATGTAATGACAAAAAAGGTCAACATGTGTTTGACTTCCATTCACAAAAGTGTCTTAGGAAAGGGAAATCACAATCTTTATATAATATAGGTGTATTGTTCCTGATACACTGTAATCAGTTCCAGCTACTTCCTTTTTCTAGACATTGATATACGTTTCCTTTTCATAAAGTCCTGTAAAGAGTACAGGAGAGAAACAGGAAAAAGAAAATAAAGACTCAGAAATATTGTGGCAAAAAGTAGAAGAATTAACATTTTAGTAGTTCAGTAAAAGTTTGGTCAAGTGAAATAGTAGCTGAGGCAATTTTAACCATGCACAGAACATAAGAGACTTCACTGGTAAGAACTTAGGGATTTCTGAAGTTGGTCAGAAGTTTTGATCACTTACCTGTCTAAAGAGGCCTTGTGGCACTACTCAAGTGAGTATTTTCAGGGGATTAATATCAAGGAAAATGACGAAACCTGAAAGGAAGTACAAGGATAAGGGGAGACATCTACAACAGTGAAGGATTAGCAGGTGAGTTCACTGGAGAGGTACCTGAATGGGTTTGGTAAGACACTCTTGTCCTCTGACAAACCAAGGAAAGGAAGAATATGTGGAATGTAAAATGCTGATGTTGAAGTCAGAGCTTGGATGGATCTGTGTACTGCTCTGGCTTGTCTGAAGAGTGGATTTCTGGCATGTGATTGCCACTTCAGGTGGACGTTGTGAGAGGTATTGCTGTGAAAAATAAACAGTGGTATTAAGCTGTTAGAGAAAGGACTAGAGCAGTGATACTGAAACAGAGATAAAATACCATTGTCTTTGCAGTGTCACACAATACTCATTACCAGAAATATGTCAGCATTGCTTTCAGTCTTATTTGTGTATTTCATGCTGGGACCTCCACACCACCCCCTGTATAAATTTAGGAAGAGCTCTGTCAGCTGTTTAGCTTGAGGAATTTGATGTATATGGGAGAAAAAATGACTATGCATGCACAGTGTAGGACATTCCTGTCACATATTGTTTAGAACAGCAGGCCTGAGTGTCTCGTCTTGTTTTCAAGTGATAAGGAGTGTGCTAAACTTTGACTTCTGTAGGTACCATTTTACTCCTCCACAGTGCTGGCTTATGTACCATGTGATGGAAAAAATGTTTGTGCTCCACAGCACTAATTAACCAAGAACTGCTGTTCCCAGGGCTGTGTTGGCAGCTCTGCTGAAACCATCAATAGTGCTGCTAAGCAAGAGAGGAAGCTGTCAACAAAAACGCTTGCTTGGTTCAGCTTGACTGAAGCATAAAGGAAGGGAAGAATACTACAAACTTTGAAAAGACTTTCTGAGGAAATAAACTATGTGTTAATAGGTTATCTCATATGAAGATCTGAGTGCACCAACTAATCACAATTATTAAAAGTGCAAAATATTTAAAATATTTATAAATTAATAATAGGAAGCCTATTATAAATTATTGTAAAATAATACTACTTTCCTTCATTGGGTTTTGTGGAAAAAAAACCCAGAAAGATAAAATGGACATTGTTTTAAAACTTTTCCTATCTGATTAAATTTGAGTGAATAGAAGCATAACTAATTTTTCAAAGTCATAAAAATCACAAGACTAGCAACAAAATGCACTGATGGAAATAATGTCCTTTTCCATTAAAGTCTTAGAAATATTTTATGAGCATGAGAGACCTTACTTTGATGCAGCTAAACAGCCTGATATATGCATTGCAAGATACTGTTCAACACTGGTATATGAGCTATGTCATGTAACTTCTGGAGAAATATAAATTACAAAGAGTTTTGAAAATAGTGGCATAACACAGTGATGTGACACTGATCTATTAGTATAAAATCTTATTTTAAAATACTCACCTAATATGCAAATATCAGACACCTTATATACAACATAAATATATGACATCTAATTTCCAGAAGCACCTGGGTTAATTTCTGTCTTTGACCCTGTTTTCAGATTTTGTAGACACATCTCTTTCCTGCAAACAGCTGTACCTGCAATTATTCATGTAATATGCTTTGAGATTCTGTTGGCAAAAAATTTATCTTGGCTTCTATTTCTTGCTTCTTTTCTCTTTTGCCAGGAAAAAATAAGCTTATTTCAGTCAGTAACTAGCAAAGGATTTTATAGCATCAAGCAAAGCTGTTCCTTATCTTTTTTGAAAGTTCTGTGACTAATTTTAAGTACTTGAATAGTGCTAGTTGTTGAAACTATTTACACAAGCATGTCTTGAATCTGCAGGTGTTTACACAAATCGGATAGAGATAAAACTTCTTTTCCCTTAGATTTTAGAAGCAATGGACATTGGATCAGAAAGGTAACATGAAGTCTGTGCAGGCAGGTATTGAACAGGGTCTGCTGAGATCTGGAGAAAGAGGCAGGGAGAGTATTATGCTTACTTCAAGATGTGATTTTGATAGTCTTAGACCACTTGTGAGCTAGACACAGACTTACTAAGTAGTTTTGGAGATGAGCGATAAAATTCTTGGTCAGTAAAATGAAGTGGAGATCTCACTTCTAGCCAGCAGCCTGTGGTTAAAGCATTTACAGAAGTATGTTGGATTATCAGGCTTAATCCCTCGCCTTGCTTGAGTGGCCATGCTTTCCACTCTCTAGAGATTTCCCTGGCTGCCACGAAATGAGAGGAGAGGTGCACAGGGCTTAATTTGTCCTCCTGGTGCCATTCCACTTTGTATAATGAATTAATCATTCATTGAGGCAGGGTCCAGAACACAGCTGACACATCCTTTGAATACTGCTCTAATTACTAGACCAGAGAGTGTCCCCCTACCCTTTTTTCCCCTCATCTGTCTCAGATGCTGTCTAATCTGGAAGACGACAATGTCTGCAGGAAGAAATAAAAAAGCACCAGAGAATAGCCTTATCACATGACTAAGGTCATAGGGTAGAGTGATAGCTTTGGATTTTTCCTGGGCTGATACATCAAGTGGGATTTCAGGGGTTTTTTTTCATGAAATCATAGTAACATGAAAGACGTGAGCCCTCTATCTCACCTTCTTCATATGTCCAATCCTGTCTTAAACTGGATTGTCAAATACTGTGTTAACACACACACCAAAAGAAAATGGTTTTGTGAGAACTGAGGTTTTTTCAGGCATATATGTTGAATCAGATATTCATGACTCAGGTGGTATTTATAATATTGATCAAAATTATTAATAAGGCTTAATGCTTAGTCATCTGAGGAGATCCATGGAACTTCAGTGCATAAAGGTCCAGATTAAAAAAAAAAAAGAAACACATTAGATGTTTGAAATTTAATTTAAGCAAAATGTAAATGAGTCCACAGTTGAGATCCTGAAAATGCTTATTTTCCTGTTGTTTCAGTATCAGCTATGCTTTATCTATAAATTAAGGTATAGCTTGAATGTATTTAAGAGAAAGAATTGTCAAGTTCCATGAACTTTGGTTTTATATTTATGGTTTTTTCAGTGTGAAAATAAAAGACAGCTTTTTGCTAAGCATATCTGCTCCTTTCCCAAACTCACAGTCCCTATATCCTTCAGAAAAGACAGGAAGAATGTACCAGGATTAGGCTGGGTTTCTCCCTAAGAATGGTGCTACGTACAGATTGTTAAATTTCTGCAGTCAGGATCCCTTACACAATGACAGTTGTGAGATGCATGTCTGCACCTTCACTCTCTGAAGGCTTTGCTCTGCTTACAGTGGTTGCAGTAATCACAGGGCATGGGCAGCCTCAAGTTTAGAATTTAATTTGTGGGTAATGTGGTTGCCAAAGAATGAAAACTTTTCCAGAAGTTTGTTTATTACTAATAGTACATGTGAGTCATAGAGAACACAGAGTGACTCTGACATTGCTGGGAGAGTTTGCAGGCTAATCACTGGAAGCACTCTTCTCAATGCAAACTAAAATAATGAAAATTATTTTGACAGCCTGAAACTAAATGTCACTTCTACAAAGATGCTTTCAGGAGAGAGCTACATCCTGAGAATGACTCAGCGAAGGTTGTACCACACTGATGACAGAAATTTTGAGAAGTACTCCAGAACTGAGGCTTCTCATTATTGTTGTTGCTGCTGTTATTGGTGAAGCAGGAAATTTTGTGCCCCCATTCCCTAAACGAATAATAGAAGATGCACTTGTTTTCAGGAGGGAAAAGAAAAAAATCTGTACTTAAGTGCTTGCGTAAAGATGTGTTTACTTTGGTCTCATCAATCAAAATTTAAGTGGTTACTGAGTTGAAACTAGTGTCAGAAAATAGACAAATTTTCTGCAGCTTGTACAGGAAGAAGGCTTTTCAATGAAGAAATGGTGATTTTTAAAAAATATTTTATCGCAGTAAAAGTAACCCGTTTACTTTTAGCAGATTTTTATATTATTCATAAATCATAATGCATATAAATGTCATCTTTGAGATTGTATTCAATGAGCACTTACAATATATAAACTAATATGAAAACATTAAAATTATTATTGACATAATTAATATGTCAATTTGTATGTATAAAAGATAAAGCTACAGCTGTTTCAACAAGCTCAGGTTGCTGGTTCTTAAATTTGGGGATAAATAATCTGCTAGTCCTTATTTCAAAGAGATGGCAACTGAGAGTGACCATAGCAGTAGGTAAAAGCATGGAGTTCTTACTAGAATCTCTCTGAATAACTGATTGTGCCACATACACATGCATAATTTAATTTAGAACTGCTAAATGCCGTCCAAAGAAAACACTGTGGGTTTTATAATTAGTGGAAAAATTAAGAAAAGTGAAGATATGGCACAAGACCAAGTTTTAATTTCTTCTTTTCTTTTGTTTTAATTTCCATCATAAATGAAGCATCTAGTAGGCAGGAAGGTCCATTCCAAATGCTCTTAGACAGTGATCTGCACTCATTAGAGCCTACAGTAAAAATCTTCCTGACTACTTTGCACATGAAAGATGATTCTGTCCTAGTTAGAAATTGATTCATCTTGAAATGAGTCGGTTGTGAGTTCCTTATGAGTTGAAGACAATTGTGTCACCCATGGGTTTCTGACTGTATTTCCTATGGAAAGGAAAGCAGTTGTATCAGAACAACAATATGGTATTCCTGATTTATCATTTAGTCTATATAAAACTTGCTCTGTTGACAGATCTTTGAGTACTTAGGTTTGGGTTTTCCTCTTGATGTTGTTTTGTCCTTACAAATTTACCCTGGAAGTGAAAAGCGAGCATACACAAATCAAGGTGTAGCTTGAAGTAGCAACTTGCAGAAATTGAAGCAGTGGACTTGTCAGAACTGTTTTAAAGCAAAGATCACCCTTTGGTTGTGTATAACCTTTCTTCTTTTTTTATTGAAGATGGGACATGGAACACAGAACCTCAGAAGATAGTTAAATTGGGAGTTCTGCCTGTCAGAAGTCTGCTTGTGATGGAGGAGACCATTTGGGCTGCATGTGGTGGACAAATTTTTATAATCAGCACTGTGACGCATTCCATAGAGGTAAACACTTTTAAAAGCATTGCTCACCTGTTATGCTTCAGGGTATAAGTGGTGAAATTTTAAAGATTAAAATCTATTTAAGAAGCATCATGATTCAGGAAGTTTTTTATCGAATGTGGTCTCAATTCTTCTAAATCTTACTCCTTTAGTTTGTAATTCTGCTATTGTGTTCTGTGCTGATGTCTCATTAGACCTTGCTCCTTTTTACCCACTGGTTTCCGTAAGGTGCTTGGAAATGATAGAGTATTTGGGGCAAGAGATTTTCTTAAAAATGAAATCTGAGGTAAGGCAGCAGAGAAGTGGATGCCTATAGGAATTTCGTGTTAATTACAGCAGAAGGTTTAACTAAGAGACTGCCTCTATATAGTTAGATGTTACTTGTACCTTGTGATAATTTCATAATATATTTTTATCAGAGTTTTGCTTGTCTGTGGCCTACAAAAATTGTATTTGCATAAGAGCAGTTTCTCATGAATAGTCACACAAAAGCTGGCTTTTTCAGAATGAGAGAAGAGTGTTAAGGGTTCAAACTCATATTTGTGACGCCATTTTCCAAAAAACATTAAGCCCTTATTCTGTCAAAATTACAGCTTTCACCAAAAGAACAACTTTTTATTCCAAAGTTAAGAGCTGATGAAACATTAGGAGCTCAACCTCTCCTTCAACCTACATAGATTGTCACTGAATTGCATGATGTTTACAGCCATGAAGTTTTTTCAAACAGGAGTCACGATGAGCTCACAGCCTCCTTCTTTGTGTGCTTTGTTGCTGCCTTTTTTTTTTTTTCTTTGATGATAGTGTTTTCTCCCAACAATTGTCTGTTTGGTACAATTGATTCTGTGAGTCACTGTCATGAGTTGCAGGGAAATAGCTAACATCCTAATTTCCTCTGACTTTTTCTGTGTTTTCTGAGAGATTTGTTTCATCTAGTAAGATGCTTGGATCATATATTCTCCTGCTTTGCTTTTCTTTAAGGCTTGTTTTGTTGTTAGTTTGAATGGTATGACTAGGGAAAGATTTTGGATGAGTGATTTGGATAGGTGCTTGAAATGGACTTTCATTATTTTCACAGCCTCTGGGACACATGGTTACGATTCTACAGACTTTGGTAAAATCTCTCAGATTCTCACTAGGAAAACAGTAAGAAATCACAGCCAGGTTGTTCCCATGTGAAGCTGGATACGTACAGCCAGATCTCTGTAAATAGGTTTGGCAATTCTGGCCTAATTCTGTAACAAAGCTCTTCCTAGGTCAGGTGTTACAGCTGCAGTTTGGACTATGCTGGGCTGTTTTGGTGGAGGAGAACAAACCCAAAGTTAAACAAGCTTTGAGGATTAAAGAATGTGTAAAGCTTACTCTGTCATAATACAGTAAAATGTCATGGACTGCAGTGTTGAAAACAGAAGTTCGGAGACATAAAATAAGAAGTACTCTACCAATATCTCTCAGGCATGGCAGTTTCATTTTTCTGCTGTTACTACAGATTTTCCTACAAAAGCATCACAGGAGTTTTTTTCTCATGTCTTAACTAAGCCATCTGTTGTATTCAGAGCTCAGGTTATTATAGGTCCACTGTACACACAGTAGGCATTGCAGCAAGCAACATAAGAAATGGTGCATATGGGTTGAGTAATGTTTTTTCAATATAAATAATTTTGTTCATGGGCATGATGATTTTTTTTGTATGTCTGGCTGAGGCTCATCTTTTTTATTTCACACAAATACTCATGGCATAGCAAGTCATCTCCCTCATAGAACTGTGAAGGAGCAATGATTTCCTGTTGCTTCTTTATGGGTATTAAGACATACTGATCTTTTTCTCTTCATCTCACCAGACTAAACAGGTCACTAATGTTTTCAGTGTTGCTGCCTACTTAGTGACCTGACTTGTTTTGATAACTTCCTAAGTTTGTGTTTCCAAAAGTGATCTGCTATGTTGTCCTTACCATGTTCACTGGGAATGTTGTTTCAATATTACATGATGCATGAGGCAATTTAAACTCTATCTATATCAAAGATTTTAACATCTGAGCTGCCTCTTCCTTGTTGTGAAGAGAGAAGCTTTGTTGTGTGAGGGGAAGCAGCAGCAAAGAAATGTTTGTTCTGCCTCTGCTCTCTCTTGTTGAGAGTTAGTAGTAAATATCTGGGTCGAGATCTTTTGCATAAACTTAATCTTTGCTCCCTCAGCAGGAATCCAAGTGTTGCACCGGGCTCACCTGTTATTCTTCCCTTTTTACTGAACACCTTCATATCTCCATATACTTAATGCAGAGCTACTCCATTTATACTGCAATGCAGCTGCTTGCTAGTCCATCGCTACTGTCATGCATACATACTATGTGCTCTGCATCATGTTCATTATCTCTAAAGGCATCTGACAGGATTTTAAAGCCATATTTGTGCAAGCTCACGAGCATATTCAAGACTATTTTGTAAACTTGTCCTTGTGAGGCACTCTTTGCTTCACAGGTATCTCATATTTAACTGTCTGTGTATTTGCTAAATGCGAACTATGTTATCCTCGAAGATAATCTCATTCCATGCCTCCTTGCTTTGCCAAGATTTTTATTTAAGATTTTTTTCTTTATTTAATAATTTTTTAAAATTAGCAGGTTTGGTATTGTGTGTATTGGATTTGGATATTACTCACATCTGCTTTTTTCCCCTCTGATATGGGTAAAACTCTCAATTCACTTCTTCTAATGATATGTTACTGTAATAGAATGTTTTAGGTAATGTCTTTTATTGGCACAATTCCCCAAACTGGCAAAATGCCTCAAGATCCTTGGCAGGGCACACATGAGAAATCCATCAATTACTGTTATATATTAATTACATACTCTGATCCTCTTTCTGTGTAGAAGAAATTTGTCACTTAGTTTTGACCCTCGATCTGGCAGTTGTATTGCTGTTGAGTACAGACCTACACCCGATAATGGTCTCTGTGTCTGGAGCTCCCTGTACTCTGCAAAAGCAGTTTGTGCTTTTTTCAAAACTTCAAAAAGTGCCAGACTATTTAACAGAATAAAGTCATTCTAGCCTAGTCTGTTTTGCCTTGTTTTTAAAACTTTGCTAACTATTCAGGAGTTACACTGAAATGCTCAGCTGAGTAAACAAAAAAATGGAAATCGCTATTACAAGAGTGTGTGTTGCCCAAGCACTGTAACTTCTTAAAACCAGTGAAAGACAATTTTTTGACATTGAGGGAGATGGCATCCATTATGCTCTTCACCTGAAGCTGGAGAAATCATGGTTCATCTCTTGCTGGAGCTGTTCGGTGTAAGTCAGCACTCCCTCAAAAGAAGGGCTCTGCTGTGTCCCACACTGCTGGAACACTGGTGAGCTGCACTGTGCTGTGGCATCCATGACAACTTCTGCAGCTCCTGCAGTTAGAATGGGAGAGCCTGAGGGGGAAAAGCCAGGCTTTGAACAGACAGGAATGTAGGTGTGAAAACTAAAAGAGAAAAAGAAAATGAAGTTCAATTCTTTTGATAACAAAAGGAATAAGACATCTTTGTTCCTTGTAAAAAGAAAAGAGAAGCAGAAAGGCCAGCTCACTGGTTTTCAGATAGACATGTAACTGAAACAGGTGTCAAAGCTATCCTTTATGCAAAATTCATGCATAAGGAGGTGCAGTTTTGGGGTATGTTTTTGCTTCATGTTAGAAGACCCTTTCAATGAGAAGAACCGTTCTTTCTACAGGTCATGTCATGTTCACAGTATATAGTTTTACTTCAATGGGTCTGTGTGTTCCAGCAGACAGCTGTACAAATGGCAGGACATACTTAAGTGGGAGTATAATGAGTTGGCTGGTAAAAATGGAATGTGACAAAAATGCATGTGCAAATTGTTTTCAGTGGCATCAGCATAGTTGTCAGCTGTGGTCACTCCAGAGAAAATTCTTTTTTTACAATCTTCTTCATTTTTCTTCTAATTTTAAAGAGTGCAAGCTGCTGGTCAGGTTTGTTTCAGCAGCCATGAGTCTATACTCTAGAAGTTCTCAAAAGCCAATTAGTCACCAGTGTAGGGATGTGTAAATCTATAAACAAAGTAAGTATTTTAGAATCTTCTTTGCAATGGAACATGCATGATAAGAATATCAGCAAATCTATTCATAAGGACTGTTTCTGACTTTAGAATATGTTTTTTATGGATAAATTCTTCTGTTGAATAAATTTTGTGATTTTCAATTTGTCTATATCATTTGGTAACAAATGAGTAGTGGTTACTTGAGGAAAACAGTGAATATAAATGAGCCTGCCAGAATTGCTTACCTTACATTCTGCAGTGTTATTATGCAAAGAATCAAAAGGTAATGCAGTAACACTCAAAAACTGAACCACTGCCTGACAGCTGAGGAGAAAATTCTGTTCATTTACTAAAAACTGAACATTTGAAGAATAACGTTAACAAATTAAAATCACAAAAGATAATTCATATTCTCTTTAAACAGCAAATTTCTCAGTGAAAATAATAATTTATGCATTAATAAAATATGAAAATAATATTAAGTGCTTACTAAACACAATACCAAAAGTTATGCTATGTGGAAATCCTAAATTTTTATTCTTTGTCTCTGATCTTAGCCTGTTAGTTGAATTTTGGTGGAAAATTTGGACAATATATCTATAACCCTATTATATTTAGATTTCAATTAAAAAAATACCAAAATGTAACTCATAATTGTAATGCCTTGAAAATTTAAGTGTATTTCACAATGAAGGAGGATGTACTTCTGCATTTTATCTGCAAATGTAGAAGAAGAGTTTATAATAGGTTAAGCGAATATTAGAGCACTTATTTCTTCCATACCTCTCAGTGAGAGATTTTTATCCAAGGAACAGTTTGTCATTTATTTAGCTAAGTAAGTTTTGTGTTTATCAGACTGGCTTTCTGGTAATAGCTGGCACAACAATAAAAGACTGTGTTCAACTTCAGAGACAGTCTTCTTTCAAGACAAAATGGAGGGGGGGGAGGAAATCCATCGTTCTCGTTAATGATTAAGAAACTCTACTAAAGCTTTATCTCACATGTTAATAGAGACATACAGAGAGAGGTTTCTGCCTTTCTGGAGCCAGATCTAACTGGCATTAGATCAAGGAAAAAGGTCTATCTTCAAAATGTCGTGTTACTTACCTTTAGAAAGAGGATTTTGGCTTTTATAATGAAAAGCAGCAATTATTTGAAGGACAGGAAAACAAAATAGCTAATACTTGTGAAATTCAGAAGCATCAAAAACCAAATTACAATATTAAGGCTCATATTGTTGTTGTGTGTGATTGAGCAAATAATTGTGTGTTTATATTCTTAAACACTCTACTTTCTAAATATGACTTATTACATTCTATTATTCTTGCTATGGAAAGACTCCCTGGCAAAACAAAAGTATTTTTTATTGTTGAAATAGAAGTTCTGCTGTAGATAAAAGTACAGCTGTGGTAGTTTTCCCAAAGGAGTATAAATAAAGAAATACAAAATCCTTTTAAGTCTGAGCTGTTTTGGGCTTGCCAGCCCCATCATGCAATATTTTTAAAAAACAGATAATCTGAGTTGCTCTGTCATTAGGTGGAACTTTGGCTCAAGAGCTGAGAATTCTTCCATACTAATGATGATATATTTCCAAAAAAAATTTGCAGGGGAATTAACATATCATATGTGGCTATCAGAACATACCCTAAGCAAGGCAGAGGATGCTTTGTCCTTGTCAAAGAGGATGAAGATACAGTGCCTACACTGAAAAGCTGTAAGAAGGGTTGAATGATATCCTTGACTTGCATCTCACCACAGAGCCCTTGTTTTCCTTGCAGAACCATTTTGAAGCCCATCAAGAGGAAGGGATGGTAATCTCTCACATGGCTGTGGCTGGAGTGGGAGTCTGGATTGCCTTCACATCTGGATCCACCCTTCGACTGTTCCACACGGAGACACTGAAACACCTCCAGGATGTCAACATTGCCACACCTGTTCACAACATGTTGCCAGGTAGCGGAATTGCATCATATGGTAACATTTTTGTTTTATCACTGTGTCGCCCTTGATTTTCTGTGTTTTTACTTTGCCTTCTAATGTTTTCATCTTGCCTTCTGATCAGTTGTATGTAAGTTGGAGTCAAAGTTAAAAAAAGAGAGCATTCCTGCTGACCTCAGACCTCGTCCCTGCCTCGTCTTTTCATGTCCTATTGCGACATCAGTTGTTCTCCAGTGTTGCAGATTAGGCCAGAATCAGAAGGTTCATCTCAGACTTTGAGTCTGATAAGTGTCTCCTGGCTGTTCGCTTTAGTAAGTTATAGTCCATCTCCTGCCCAGGTGGACAATGTGTGCAGTGAGCTGGTTGAGTAACAACTCTTCTCCTTAGAGTTTATCAATGTAATTAGATGGATAAGCAGTGGATTCTTCCATTTGGTCATATTGTGGGACTGTGAAACAGTTGGATGATGTAACCTGTTATGAAAATATGTTTACTTTGCAGAGATTAGTCTTTGCTTTTGGAACCTTAGAATCAAGTACATGATGGAATCATTTTGCCTAGGATCTAGACCAAAAAACCACTTGCTTAATTTTAGTTACATCAGTAGATCCAGGAAACTCAGCTGAACTGCTCACATGCTGCCATTTCAGAGCATGTTCAGTGTTTCGCTGACCGGAGCTCTAATTTGTTGAATTAAATGGTTAGTCTTAAATCTAAACTGTGGTTGTTAGGATAAAATTTTAAAAATTAAAGCTCTTCACGTGTTTTAAGGCAGAAGCTGTTCAATAGGCTGTTGAAATGGCTTGTATCAGTTTAGCACATGAGTGACAAGGACCTCAGCATCAGCGAGCACATCAGGTGGGAGCTGGGGCAATGCTGGGAGTAGAGACAGAAAAGTGGCACTGGCGTGGCTGAGCAGGAGGTATCCAGGAGTGGACAACCATCTCCCTGTTTGTAGACTGGAGCAGACCAAGCTTCTGCAGCTTTTATGGGCAATGTGTGTGCCAGCTTTATTGCTTAGTTTTTCTAGCTGAAGCCAGTTCTTCCCACACAGAGATTATCTTTATATTCTCACAGGAGTTAGATATAAATCTTACATCAAAAATGTTTCACTTTTTCAGGCTCTGTCTTCTCATGATGTTTTCTTTCAGATGACATTAGCTTTGCAATAATCTCCATTATAAATTGTCTGTCTGTCGTGTTCTAGACAGGGTGCTTTTCACGTGTGGTGTTTGACTGTAGCTCCAGCACTAAACAGCAGTAAATCACCTGCCTTTAAATAGATAATTTGATTCAATTCACCAGAATTGTGCAAAGAAATCAAGATCAGTTGTAAAAAGATTAAGTTTTAGTATGTTCTGCTGTTCATAGTGGAGCGGAAAAGGGAAGTAAGACTTCTCTTATATGTATTTTCTGCATATAAAAAATATTCCAAAATTTAGCTTTGTGTTCATTGCCATGGCAATAAAACTGCTGATATAACATACCATTACTTTTGTAAAAAAGTTTTAGCTAATTATAGCTGCTTGGTGTCATTCTTACCCATTTTAGTTCCTTTTTTTTTTTTTCTTTTTTTTCTTTTTTTCCTCTTAACATCTTCACAGAAAGCACACCAGTGAAGGGAAATGGAAGTTTATTCTGGGAGTAGGACATTATTACAGCAAATGTTCAAAGGGAGACTCCTTTCTAAAAATGAACTGAATTTCAATTATTTAGCAGCAGCTCTGGGGCCTGTTTATATGATCTCAAAAATGCTGCAACAACAAAAGCCAAAAGACAGAGTAGTAGGAGGTTTACATAATAAAGCAGCACTAAGGACTAAGGCAGCAGTTTCAGAACTAAAAGGAGCTAAAGAATAAATCAAGTTGTGTGTAGTATATACTGAGATCAAAAAGGATAAAAAACCAACAAAGGGAAACTGAACATGGTGAAATAGCAGTGTGTTTACAATATATGTATTTGCCTTCATGGGAGATTTTTACAACGTTTAGTTTTAAACGAAATAGCTCTGTTAGCTTTCTGAAACTCAACAGAAGTTTCTTAATATGCAGAAATAACAGATAAGTAAAAATTCAAGTGATGTTGAAATGAGAGAAGAAATTAGTGTAAAAATATTGCTAAGAATCTTAAGAAGAGAGATTTAAAAAGCAAGATCTCTGTATAACTTTGAAGAAGCTGGACTTCTTTCCCCAGGACTTTAGTAGTAAGAATATGTAATACTGGCCCAATAAGCCTGTTGGGCTTAGAGATGTCATCTCTTTCTTCACTTAAAGTAATACAAATAAGAGAAATGTTGCTTCATTAAGTTAATGATTTTTTGTTGTTGTTGTTATACAGTACAAGTAAAAGAAAAGCTTATTGTCACTGTTAGGAATGGTTACTGTGAGTTACAGTATTGAACTTAAAAGATAACTACAGTAACTAAGCAGAGGGTCTCATAACCTTAATAATGAGTTCTTATAGTATTAAATTTCCCCAATTTTGTTCTTAGGCGAAATCTAAGAACAGAGAATAGAAAAATCTATTAAAATTTGAAGACAAATACATGCACTGCACTAGTGCAACATATGGCATTTGTAGAGCAAGTTTATGCTTAAATGTTTGTGATCTGTAACTGAAGGATAAACAAAGGCTGTTTTTCACCAGCCTTTGTCACAGCTTACACCAAAAAAAATCATACTGTACATGAACAGACCACTTGTTTTTTTCATAGTAGTCAGTATTTTATTAAAGAACATCCTTAAACATGGTTTTGCTCTCAGCTCTAAAAGAATTTGCCCTTTTAATGGGACTACTGTAATTACTGTGACCTTGATACTTCATTTCTTATATGGACGATGATAGGTTATCTGTTTAACAGAGATGATTTCTGCTTAACTTGCAGTATTCTTTTACATCCATATATCATCTAATGCCATGTGTGTTTTCTGGAAACAGATGGCAAAAGCAAAGGAAAAAAAGAATCATTTCCTCTCTACAGCAAACCAGCTCTACTATGAGGCTTTACAGCTTGCTTGTTTCCCACCCCGCCAGGTGCCAGACCATGAAAGGCAGTGCTTTATGATCACTGCCAGGAAATGATAACAAGATGAGAAAACTTCAGGTTGGCCCAGCAGATCTGCACAGTGGGCTGGTTTTTACGTTGTAAGAGCAGCATGGCCATGTAAGAGGATATGTAACAATGTCCTTGCACCTACCTGGGGTTGAATTCAGATCTATGTGGAGTTATCCAGCTCTGGTGGTTGCTGTAATGGAGACTGAGAATGGTGAACAAAGAGCAGACAATGTTCTTAATTATTGGCTTCAGTTCTTGTAAAGTCAAAATCTTCGTCAGATTATTTTATGAGTTTTAACTGTTTTTTCCTCATTGGAACAGTGTGAGCTAAAAGTTGCTATTTAAAGATGAGTACTTTATTGGTTTTGGAATCTATGTTTATCATTTTCACTTGTTAATTTGTCTGCTTATTGCATAATACATTCTGGGGAATTGGATTGAACATTTCTCTCTGAATATGAAATATATCAACATGAAAAGTTGGAAACACTGACTTAACAAAGATGAGTCAGATTTCAAACCTTGACCAGCAGATAAATTAATATTTTAAGTTAGTATTTTTTTTAATCTCTCTCTATATATTTTTAGTTGTTTTATGTTATTTCAAAGTATCTTCTCAGATGCAGATGTTTCCTGCTTTTCCAAGATCTCACAGCAAGCAATTTTTGTTTTGACCTTGCTGTAGCTGTTTCATGCTTTAGGTTGTGCTTGGTGTTGAAGATTCTAAGTTGCTGTCTGATAACTTGCTGCTTTTACCTATGGAAACAATAACACATATTTGCCTCTTTAAAAACTACTGTATAAAAGTTGCTTCAGGTTTGGAGTATGAAATCATGAATATAATGTTATCTTTTAAATGCTTAAAAAGCATTAAGGTTCTATTGTTTAAAAATAGGAGTGTCTTGCTTCTGGAGGGGATTAGGAGGCAACAGTGCTGGAGCTTTGATAATACTAAAAGTTAAAAATTGTTCTCAAGTGTTTGTGTAGTTGGTAAAACAAGCTCTAAGTTAAGCTAACCTTAGCTTGCACTTGCTGTGGCACAGATGGTAGGAGAGGACTCACATGTCAGAAATAACTTGAGCAAGCCTGAGCTCTAAATCACAGAATTCAAATACTGATTTTTGAAGACTCCAGAACACAGAGGTGTTCAGGCATTCTGGAGTTTTCAAAATGTTGGGACTTCTTTTGTGCTGAAGAAGTGCCTTTGCTTTGGAAACTAAATTAACCCTGTTAGTATCTCAAAAATGCTGAAACAAAATGAACAACAACAACAAAAAACCAAACCTCTAACACCAAGTGCAACTAAACAACAAGCCCATTGAAAAGGCAAACTTCAAAAGATTTGTAATTTGTGTACAATGTAGACCATCCTTGCTTATTTAGCTGAGGAGGGATGATGCATCCTACCAGCATAAACACCTACAGTTCATGGAACTCAATGTAAGTCTCTGAAGGTCTGCACAAGTAGATGGAGCCTTTTAAACTTACTTGTCCTTGTTACACCTGACCAGCATGAGCTTTGTGCCTTTAGGGTGTGCTTTTAGGTAGACAGACCTTGAATTTCAGATCTGACCCTATGTGAGCTTCTTAAAACACACCATTGCTGGGTAAATATTTTGGTCTTGGAAAGTTCTGTGAGGAAAGATTTGGACTGTGGTCTGCCTCCTGTTTTCCAGTCAAGTGCTTTGGGCAACTATCAAGCTGCTCCTTCCCTGCTTTCCCAGTGAGTCTGTAATTCATATATTCTTGGATGTAAATTGAAGCTCAGCTTCAAGGGGCAAGACAGAAAATGCATTCATTTGTAAAACACCATAATTAAGGTCCTTCTCCAAAGTGTTCAACATGAGGGTTCACTCAAATCAAACATGGAATTCAAATTCTTGACCTACTAATGAAGTGATTCACAACTTGAGAGCTATGATGAAGATGGAATGACTGCTCTCTTACATGTAGAGTTAATAATAAATCCAAGAATGTGTATGTTTTGAACCTGAAACTCTTCGAGCTTTGAGCAGAGTTTAAATGCTGCTCCCCATAAACTTGGGCAAAAGTTTGGGCAGATCATGGTTTCCACTTCTGAAACTTGTCAAGGGCATTTTGAAAATCCATCAAAACTGAAAACATATTTTTAGTCAGCATTGCAAGCAAAAATTACTTTGTTTCATTGGAAAAATAGCAATCCTGTAAATAGTGTTGTAGAAAACCGTAGAATCATAGAGTAATTTTGATTGGAACTTACTCTGGAGGCTGTCTTGTTTATCCTTCATGAAGAAGATTAGACCTGGTTGTTCAAGGTCTTGTCCAGCCAAATTTTTAGTACTTTTGGATAGGATGGAGATCCCACAACCTCTCTGAGCAACCCATTGCAGTTTTTGACCACCATTATGGTGATGCAGCTCTTCTCTGCATAGAACACAATTTTCCCATGCTCTAAATTTGAGCATGTTGTGTCTTGCTGTATCACTGTGCACATGTGGATAGAGTCTGACTGTCTTCTGTGCATCCTTCCTTCAGGTAGGTGCAGGCAGCACTTTGTTTAATATCTTCAGTCTCCTGATCATCTTGGTTGCTTTCCACTAGACTTCTTCCAATATGCCAGTGCCATTCTTGTATGCAGGGACTCAAAGTTAGACAGGTGGACACAGCACTTCTGATAGAGTTTCACAGATTAAAAATTAGGAGAAAAAAGTAATTGTGAACAGACTTGAGTCTTGAGTATTTTGTTACTGGGGATCATGAAGTGAAATGCCTTTCAGTTTTATCATTGGCAATATTCAAACATAGCCTATTCATAAAAGCATGTTTGTAGAGACCATCTGCGTCTACCTTTAGATGCTGTGGTTCAGAGGCTTAGGGCAGAATGTTTCAGAAGTTCCATAATATTTGATTACATGTCTGTAAAGTGTAATTCCATAATCCGGCAAAATATTTGCCTTTGCGATGAGTGCTTTGCTGAATTGAGATGGTACAGCTGATTGTGTTTGCCTGAAGTTGCTTTGATCTTTTTGCAAAGGTCATCACTGTTCAGTAACAGAGCACTTGCTAAACTCCACAGGGCAGCAGCGTGTCTCTGTGACCAGTCTCCTGGTGTGCCATGGGTTACTGCTGGTTGGAACAAACCTGGGTATAATAGTAGCGTTACCAGTGCCACGCTTGCAAGGGATTCCCAAAGTAACTGGTGAGTGAAATTTCTCAAACAGATGGAGTACTGAAGGTGTCACTTCTCTTCTGCCAATAACTGAAGTGAACCTGCCAAATTAGATTTATTGTTTCGATAAAAGTTAGAGCTGTGTGATGAAATGATACTTCTTGTTCTTTCCAGGCTTTACAGTATTATTCAGATACTTGTCTAGTTTTGTCTCAGTTGTTTGTGAGGGAAAAACTGTTTTTTCTTTAAGAGATAGGCATTAATCCTGTAGGAGTACAGCAAAATATATGGGGATGAGAAGAGAATGCAGAAAGTATTTTTTCTAGATTTAGGGAAAATAAATGCATTAGGTTTAGAGACATGGATACTGAAAAATGAGCATGTTGTCTAACTGGTTATTGAACAAACTGGTATATAGGAGAGTATATATTTCATTTTTTAACAGTGATCAAGGTTTTTGCATTCTGGAGAAATGTATTTATGAGTTATTTTCATATGACCCCATTTGAAATACAAACATACGAGTGCTGCTGTATCACTATACAAATGTTTAAGCTACCAGCAGAAGCAAGGTTTTAAAAGTGTGTTTAACAGGGGCTTTTCCTCAATGTTTTGAACTCAGAATTCTGCTCAAGCTTCTGTGTTGCAGAGGGAAGTTGGCAGTTTTTATGAGGCAAGCTGTTTGCAGCTTCCTCCAGGGGAAAAAAAAAAGCTTATGTAACTTCACAAAATGAAAATGAAATCCTCTGTGTTCAGCAAAATACGCAGCAATAATCTGGTATGACACAGGATAAGTGCTTTGTAAAAATCTGGAACCTATCTTAGGTGAAAATAAATGCAATTACAAGAATATGCATAGTTGCAGAATCAAAAAATCTCTCATTCTTCCATTTTCTGTTTTTATTATTTTGGTTTACGTCATATATTCTTGCATTTATGTGGGATCAAGATTTGTCAGGTTTCACAGATCTAGCAACATTACATTTAGAGATCTGTTTTTATAGCTGTTGAACTGTACTTTGAATTTAAAAACTGTGGCTTTTCCCCATTATGTTTCCAATAGTGATAATTCATCTTTATATGATTGCACTTCCTGTAAAAGCAGAATGTGGTTTTTTATAATATGGAATGCTTTTGGAAGTTAGGGATGCATGTAGTGATTTGTATGGTTTGTGGGCTTTTCTCCTTGCTAGCCTAGCTCTTTTTCATATTGTAACTTACTTCATAGAATTCAAATTTTTTTCTCCCCTTTTTTGCTGTAAGAGGCATATCTATTGATACTGTTACAGCCTCTCAATTTGGCCATATGCAATTTGTTTTTCATACATTCTGATAATTTGCACTGTGTAAATCTTCCTTGTACCACCAATAGCCCACTGATTAAATACTTTTTAAAAAATAATAAAAAAAGAGATTATTCAGTCAATTCCTTATGAATCTGTAACTAGACAACCAGAAGGGTGAGTTTTAGTTCCTGTTGTACAGTGTGGATGGGTCTGTTGCAACAAAACAGATGTTCTCATGCTATTCTGGAGAGGTACAGAGGTAGACCAGGATTGATTTGGGGTACACAAAATATGTGGGGATTACTGGAGAACACTCAATGTTATGTTTGTGTTGATGCCAGGTAAAAAGTCAGCAGTATTTCTATGCTCATGCTGTAGTGAGGACAGAGCACAAAAGTACATCATCTAAAGTTCATATGCCATATTTCCTAAAACACTGTGGTAGAATGTTATTTTTGTACTTGTTTTTTTCTGTAAATAGTCTCCACACAAGGCAAAAGACTGGATGCATATAATAGGGCCTCAAGCATTATGCTATTCTGAGCAAATTTCATGAACTAATTATGGTAGAACACTGTGGTCTGGGAAATAATGTTCTTTAATTGTGTCTTTTCTTTTGGCTCCAGGAAGAGGAATGGTGTCATACCATGCACACAATAGCCCAGTCAAGTTTCTTGTAACAGCTACATCTATAAACAAGAAGAACAGAAACAAATTGAGGCACAGCCTCCCTCCTGGCTCAGAACCTAAGGACGATGACCAAAAGAACATTCTGCACAGTGAGAGACCGGGCTCCTCCCTTAGTAACACCCAGGACACTGCAGTTTGGCTGGGGGATTCAGCAGGGTCCATTGCACAAAGAAGTGACTTGTCATCATCTTCTGGATCCCTTACTTTGTCTCATGGATCAAGTTCCCTAGAACACAGACCAGAGGACAGTCACATTTATGAGCTTTTGAAGGATCAAAATATCTCATTTAAAAGTAAAAGACAGAAATCTAAGAAAATGAAAGCAAGTTCAGTGTTAGTAATTTCTGGTGGCCAAGGACACAGAAGAGTGAACAAGAAGACCAAGCAGCAGCGACAAGATGAACTAGTATCTTCAGTGATGGTCTGGCAAATCCCACTGTTAAATATCTAACTGAACCAAATCCAAGATTGTTTTTGCTATTAAAAATGTGTAATATCCTTTTGTGGCTAATGCCAGCTTAGGACCCAAGCAGATGGACGTTATACACCTGGGAGCAATTTCAGTAGGCTTGGCCCACAGGATTAAGGGTGCAAGACAGTCTTCACATACTTACAACATTCTGCAGCGTTAGAGTATTGGAAAATGTTTAGCTATTGGTGCTGTCTTTGATACTTAGGAAAAAAGGAACTGTTAGGGACTTTTAAATGGTTTTAGAATCTCTTACCTTATTTATACTCACATTTATAAATATCTTAATTATATTCTTATAGCACTTAGGGAAGGCAAGGAAGACAGGCCATGTCTCATGCTGGTTTCTGCTTGCATAAATCAGTTGTTTCCAAAGTGACATATTGCATGGAACAGTAGATTTTAACAAATTAACAAATATTTTTAAATAAGTAGTCTAATGTGAGCTAATATTAATTTGGCAAGAATTATAATAGTTTAAAACTTCATTCCACAAACCAGAGTTTGGTTGGAACAAAATTGGCTAATCTAATTATTCAGTATTTGTTTATTTCAACATACAACATAGATTTTTTTAAAATACTAATTTCTAATGTTTAGTATTATTAGAAATGTTGCAGTACAAAAATCACATTAATTTTCTTGGTAGGTGCAATGTGAATGGGACTTGTTTTTGTTATACAGAAAGTTGCAAGGATATGATGACTTTGGGCAAATAGAAAATACAGATACAGGGCAGCTGCGCATAGTGGTGCTGCTAACACATCCTCTGCAACTCAGTATAAAAGCTAAACATGTATTGTAACATTTTTAAGGAAGCATGCACAACCAGTAAATTAATAATGAAGTTATTAATGAAGTCATTAATTGGGAAGATATATACTAATATAGGAATATGTACAGGAAGTGCAGGTAGCCACTGTAAGTCCTACATTAGCTGAGTTGTGCTGTGTCCCCAGGCAAGCATCTATCAAATAATGTCACAGTGCAACAGCAACAGCAGAGATATGGTCATACCTGAGTGGCAAGCCCTTCTTTTCACCCAGTTTCAGTAAAGCACAGTCCTGTAAAGGGTTATTGGGGAAGTGGGGAGCACAGCTTCATTCCCTCAGAGGGGCGAGTTGTCGCTCCGGTACTGTTGAAAGGATGAATTCCAAGTAGGGACCTAATCAGCGTTCTATTCAAGAATTGATATATTTCCAAAGGAAACTTTGAATTTGGGATTCGTACTGAAATTGCCTGTTGCACTAATCTCTGCACTTGTGAAATACACAAAGGCTTCAGCTCATAAAGACATTGCCAGAAATGGTGATGAGACACATCCTTCAGTCAAAATCTGTTTAATGCAGGTAACTTGTTGAATAGAGTCACTGGGAACATTATTTTCCCTCACCATAAGGCTGAAATACAGCAAAAGTAGAATAATTAAATTTCAGCTTTGTTAAGAACTCCAATACTATCCATCAGTTCAGCAAAATGCCATTAAAGTGTATCTGAAGTAGAACGTTTGTCAGATGTATGCATTGACTAGAATCAAATAAAACTTCTGGCTACTTTGGTACCATTGTTATCCCAGTAAGAAGGTGATTTGCCTTGAAATTGTTTCTGCTATTTCTAATTCAAAGCCTTGATTCCACTATGCTTTGCTTCAATCTGCCAACTTTAAATCACTATCAACCACAATAGCAGTGTTGCCCAGCAGTGCCATTTCAAGGCAAATAGTACAAGAGACTGAGGTACTTTGTTGGATATAGCAGTGGGGTTGGAGTTTTAAAAATGTTGCTGAAATTTATTTTCTTAATTTTGCAGCAGATTTGTGTACATCTTAAATTTTCATTCTTTGCTTTAAAAAGCAAACCTCTATCAAGGTGACCTCAAAATCAGTGTGTAGGTTGACTGAGCACTGGACTAACATCAGGTCTTCTCTGATGCCTGACACAAATGAGTGGCACAGAGGGAATGCTGGTGAAGGCAGTCTTTGCCTGCTAAGTGGCACCTAAATAGCCATTTCAAAATCAGGTATGCATGCTGATTTCAGAGGCTTTGCCCACTTCCTCCATTGAGCCATAATAGCATGGATTTCAATGAGTCACTAAAGATACTTGTTACAGGTAGGATTGTAGGCTTAGGATCTTCATTACTGTTTTGTGCTTTTATTCCATGTTTTTTGCTGTGTGTCTTGCAACTTCAATTGAGTATTGTCAATGTTGGCATAGGCTTAGTGTTGGCTTGTATCCTGGTAGGGAAAAAAAAATAGGAAAAAAGCAGAGTGCCTCTAAGCCAGGCAGCTGGCAACATTTTCCCAACCTTTTCTTCTTCTCACTGACCTACTGCCTAGGCTCCCCTGGCTTGAGTGATCAAGGCCAGTTTCATTTTCTATACTCTTCCATAGCTATGGCCCTGGGAGCTGCTCTTTGCCCACTGTGTGGAAGTACTACATTGTGCAGTTTAATGTATGTATACTGAAAAACAAGTTAAAAGATTCTTCTGTGTATAAAGCATATATAATCTAGTATCCCTTGGCTACACTGCAGCAAAAAAGACCACAGATTTTATTTCACATGCTCTTTGAGCATGGTATTCCACATCCCTGCCTTCAGGACTGGAGAATCACATGTACTTCCTGATGGATCTTGATCACTACGAGCATTAAGTAGAGTCCACCACACACTCAACTGGAAATCCATGCAGGGTGTTATTACAGGATCCTCTAGCAGTAATTCTTGGGAGTTGTAAAGAGACATTTATGCTGTCAGCTGAAATGTAATTTTCTTCAATTCTATCAATAGAACAGTAAAAACAAAGTACAAATCTGCTCTTCTGAAAGTACACTGGAGTTTTGCCAGTGACTTCCATAAGCAAAGAATGGGTCTCTCATTCAATTCCCCTATTTTGAAAATACCTATATATTTATCTTACTAAGCTGTAAAGCAAAAGAGAAGCTGTATGTCTGTCTTTAAAAATACATACTGTCATGAACTAGATTTTAGTAACTAACTGAGCACAAGGTGCAATGTTTCTTTTTGACATGCAACTTACTGGTTTTACCTTACTATGAAAACAGGCAGGAACCAAAGTTTCTCTTACAGCTGGCAAATAGTCCTTATAGCTGATGTAGACTGTGCTGCTTGGAGGTTGGATTTTGCTTTCTGATACTGCTTGTCTAGATTAATAGAAATTATGAAAACAGTAGGAAAAAAGGGGAGCAAATGTAACCACTACGATATATTCTATATATGTTTTCTAACACATAGTAGTGTCTTTTGTAACATGAGCCATAAAACTTGTGTATTTATGTTCAAAGTATAAATTGAGAAATATGTTGAATAAAAAATATGATAAAAAATAACTTCAGAAGAACATCTTGGGTTGTCATTTCAACTAGAAGGCTAGAATTTGGGTCATGCGTTAATGAATAATACATATGTATTAATGGGCTCATACAAGAGAAAATAGGATATGTGGTTAGGATGACAAATACAATTTTTTTTTTTTAGTTTTATATTTCTGCAATTTAAATGCCACCAAATGCAATTTCTGAAAATTTTGCAGTCACTTATTATAAGGTTTGATTACTGTATCAATGAACCCAAATACTCTCTAAGCAACAGAATTTCTACTATGCTATGTGGAGTAAGCATCAGCACTTGGGCAGCATGCATGCTGCATAAAAATGAGAAGCATAAATTTTGAAAATGCGTATTGCAGAGCAAAAGCTTTAAGAGAGGAAATTAATTTTCAGTTGGTAACAGGCAATTCTTTCTAATTAATCTGCCCTAAAGGATACGTACATAATCCCATGATTGTGTTTAAATACAGAGACTTATATTTATCAGACTCAGCTATAGCCTTTTCGAGTGTACCTGTGCTAGTATAAACAAACAAGAGGAGTTACTGAGAATTCTTTGGTAGCTAGGAAAGCCTGCCTTTTTGCTCCTGGCTGTATACAACAACTCTTTAATACATGGTTCTGAAAAACCAAATCATATGAGCCCAGGATACCTGTGCACACCTGGAGACAGATTCTGTCCCAATGGGAATTTACAGTTCATTATTTATGGAGACAATCTGAGGACTAAAATTGCTTTCTGCCTCTTTGAGAGAGGCCTGTATATTGGGAAGGGTTTCCTGAACTGTGGTTCAGTGCTTAAACCCCACTGTTCCTCTCTTCCGTCCTTATTTAATTTTCTAACTGCATATAGACAAATTACTTTTTGTAAGATGCATTTGCAGGTGAGAAATATCAGTCATTTGGAAGGTGCAGCTGTAATGGCGGGTTCTGCATGAGTTAGTCTGCATTGCAATGAGTGATACCATGGAGCTGATGACAGTATTTTTAGATTGCTTTACATGGCTTCATAGCAATAATACTTCACATAATAATAGTCCTGTTAAGAAGGCAGATTAGTATCTGTAGCTAGGAAGAAAATAAGGTGAAAAGCATTTGCCTGACTTGAAGCTATATGATGAGTCTGTAAAACCACACAGATTAAAGCCATTGCTGCTCTCTAAGCCCATGATTAGTCCTTTAAACAATCTCCTCCTTTCAGGTGTCCTGTACATGTGGTGGTGGAAAATGTCTGTGTGAGTAAACTGGCCAGGACTAGGGTGCCAACTGGAGCACTGAGCTGTGATCACAGCTACAGGTGGTAGTTGGCTGGCTGGGGTTGAGCCTGACCTGGGCTGCTCCTGTCAAACAGCATTGGCAAAGCCACTTACCTGCTCTATTTTAGGGACTGATTAACTATGTGGATGTAAATTGTGTGGTGCCATTTGCAGAATAGGCTTTTTTGCCTCTAGTTTCTTGATACTGATGCAGCCTTTTATGTATCCATACAACCTTCTTTCTGTGGGATGGTTGCCTAAGTCTGGAACTTGAGACCTGTCAGGAGACAGAAATACCTACTATCATAGATTTGCCATGTACCATACAGGTGCCAAACTGGTATGAAGAGTGCCACTGTTAATCTGGGATGGTGCATCAGCTGCTTGCATCATGCTACAGCTCAAAATTCTGGTCTAATTCCTATACCTTTTAAGATTTAGGGGCTTTATTGCTGTATGTGGAATCTATATCCTGTTTCCTCACAAATGCAGCATGCACACTGCAGATCTATCTGCTATTCAATTTGAGAAATCTAGCTCGAGATTTTTCAGAATTAGTTGCTGCTGCCTTGTAATTGTGCTTGTTTGATTAATAGCATTTTCTTTACATACATGACTGGCTACCAAACTGCCAGAAACACTTTTTTCCTCCCAAAACAAAGAGTCAGCAAAGCAACACTGGAACAGCTTCAGATGAAAGGATCTGAAAATTTCCTAGCAAATGAAGATTTACTGTGTGACTCCATTTGAAATGCAACAATGCCAATATATGACCAAAAGCGCTTCAAGTGCTTTGGCCAAGCTCCATAAACCACATATAAAGCAGTTAGTCTTTCACAGCATGACCTTCAAAGGTGTTCAAAGGGATTTTTTTCCTCCAGCAAAACAGGCCTCGACAGCAGAACAGGCAAGTTCTACTGTTGTAAATATTGTTATACTACAGTGATAATCACAGTTATCATTAGTGTGTGTCCCAACTTACAAGATGAGCCAGAACACCTAGGATTAAAATGACACCCCCTGGGGGAGATGAAATCATTGTAAGAATTTACTGGAAATACAATTTCAGGAGTGTTTTGACATCAAAAGGTTCAGCTGAGCCTCCAGCAGAGTTTTCTCAAAGTACTGAAGTACCTGGTCTCCACTGAAACCTATGTATCTTAAATGCCCAAAAGCAGATAACGAGTATGGTTTTAAATTCAAAAAAATTAGCTACAGAGTTACAGACGTTTCATTTTTCCTTTCTCTTATTCCACATTGGAGAGAAACTCTGTGGGTTTCAACTTGAGCATCAGGACCCACCTTTAATGTGGGTACAAAAACTGCATTCGCTCACGCCTTCCAAATCAAATAGTTTAAATTGTTTCCTGTGGGCTTTTCTGGTCTGCTCTATCTGCGTGCATTTCAAGTTGTGGAACATGCCTGCCAGACTACACTTAACTAAATGCTTTTTAGTGTTCCCTTTCTAAGGAGATTTCTTTTTCTGTAGAGTTGGGTAGCACAGACTGTGTGCATTAATGAGGAGGATTACCCCCAAGATTTGTAAGAGCATGCACTCTTCTGCAATGTTGCTCAGAGCAGCCTGTGATGCTTTTAATCCTGATCACAAGCAACTGACACCATCAGTTAACTTAAGCTGCCTCTGCACTGCTGAACTCCAGAGCACTTCAGAGGTTACAGACACACGCCATGAGGCCGGATCAGGTGGGATTCATGTCCCAGTCCTTTCCGTGCCTTTCAGGGGAGCAGATATTGCTTATATAGTCTACACCAACACATTATAATATTTCATATGGCATTTGGGGAGAAATGTACAGATAATGAGGTATTTTGCTCACAGGCCATAGTCATGGACACATTTAGATGAGACAGGCAATGGGAACAATCTGTGGCTGATTATAGCTGGGAAGAAATGACTGGATAAATTCAGCAATGTAAAGAGCAAGGGTAGACTTACTTACTTTTTTTTTTTTTTCCCCAAATTCTTTTGGGTTTTATTTTTAGCAAATTAGGGGATGATGGGCACATTTTCTTAATTGTTCATCCAAGTAAATGCTGTGTATTCCCTATATTTTAACCTTATCATGTTCTTTCAATCTCATTAAAAACTGCTCCACCTACTCAGAACACTCTTTATGGTGGCAGAAGTCTGTGTTGATAAGGTGTTTTTTTAAAATCCTGGTTGCTTTTTCTTAAATTAAAACCAATATTGATTTGTTTCTGGTGCACAGAAGTATGCAAACCAACACTGAAGAAATCTTTACTATTTTTTTTTCCTTACAACTATAAGGCTCTATGTGCTACAAGCTGATAACCCTCATGGATGCAACCAGCACTTTTCTTCCAATTCTACTATCTGGGCATATTACAGGGATGTGTGAAAAATATTACAGGCAGATCAGCTTGGCCCTGCATCAGATATATACAACATATCATGTGTAACATGTATACAGTATGTATAGGTTTTGTATTCCAAATATAAAAAATGTATTTTAGGCATCTTTGCTCAGCAGAAATAAAATAACTATTTTGTCTGATCCAGCAATAGCATCAAACCAATCCTTGAGGCTGTTGTATTACAACACCAAGAAGCATTTCACACAGGAGTGTTCAGCTGTTAAATATAGGATGAGCAAAAGAAGTCATGTTTTCTTTTTGCTGTTCTGCTTTGGTTTTACATGTTGGCTTCTAGCCATGAAGGAGATCTCTAGGCACTTTAGGGAACACAGACATCAGCTACTACCACTATGTATCTGATACTCCAGTATCTATTCACAGAAAGAATACCAGCAAATTTCAACTATTATCTGTTCCAGAATTTTGATGCTGCAACATTTGTTTTTCCAATACATCCTTGTGCCAATCTAAATAAAAAAAAAAACAACAAAAAAACAAAAAAACCCCAACAAAACAGCCAACATAGAAAACTAAAAATAGTCTACCAACAGCTTTGCATGTGCAAAGACACTGATGGCAAGTCTGTGCCGACATACCAGTGCTGCCTAGAGTGCTGGACATGTGCCTACAATGTGACAGGCTCAGTGAGCAAAGGCTGAAAAGCCCACCTAATTAGATGGGTAAATAATTGAGCATGGACCCACAGAACCCCCTGCTGCCATGGGTGCAATATCTGCAGGATTCTACTTGGCTTACTTATAGGAGCTAGCTTGCATATGCTGTGAGCTACATGCTGAGCCTGTTATCTAGGAAGGCTTAAAGCTTATTGGTTCATAGGATGTGGAGTGAATATTTCATCTGGATAAAATAATTATTTGGTTAAATTATTCGTAACCTCCTAAATGAGAAGTTCTGCCAAAAATCAACCACCTGAGGACTGGGATGATTAATTTTTGATATGACCTACTGGCTAATTTTGGCTGAGGAACTGTGCATTTTCTCCAGCTACCACAATAGCCCAATCCTGCAAGACAGCCTCTGAGCTGGGAATGGCAGCAATGCAGCTGCTGGTGAAGCCAGTGGGAAAAAGAAAATAAATATATTACCTTGCCCTGGAAGAGCATGGCCCTGATAAGCTCTGAGCAGGTGTGCTCTGGATCAGGATGTTGATTGGTGACCCTATCATGAGAAAGGCATTCAGCACTATTGCCTATTTCTGCACTGGAGACATTGCAGTATTGTGCCTTCTAGAAGGAATATTTTGTTTTGCCTGATGTGGATTAAATAGAAAGGCATGTGAGATGAAAGATCTTCCCACTACTATTTCTTTATTTGGATTTTTTTCTTTTTAATCAGAGAAACATTTGATAAAATTCTTTTGTTCCAAACTGTTCTTCCTTTTTATTACTGAACACCACTCCTGGTACGTGAGAGACACAGAGCATGGGTTGCACGTCCAGAAGGAACTCTGCTCTGTGTGACTGGGCAGGGGCCACCTGAGGTTTCTGGGACAGAGCACAGTAAATGCTTCTCTTCCTGCCTCTACTCAGCACTCTACTGTTGTTGCCCCAAGCTAACTGCCCCTTGCAGAACACAGGATCTCAGCAAGTCCTGATGGCAATAGCAGCATTACAATAATTTATCAGTCCCCTTGAATATTTGTCCCATCAGTTGGGCTACAGAAATGCGTGTCAGGCACCAAACTACGTATCATGTGAACTGTGTGATACCTGACTTTTTTAGGACATGGTCTCTTCTACACTGGGACAATGATTCATCTCATGTAATTCAGGCATTTAAAAATTGTCTACAGCTGTACCAGTCTGACTTTACAGCTAATGGAGAAAAATAAGAAATACCAAAGGATGATTCACCCACCCTAAGATAAGATGTCAAAGATAGGTGAGAAAAATTGCCCTTCAGACATAGTTATTCCTGTACATTAATTATAAATAGAGCCTCGGGAACTTGGGTTAAGTAGGGAAATGAAGCGACTAAAACAGATGATTTCTACAATGAATGTCCCAGTTTTTTCATCACCTCCACTTCTATGAGAAACTGTGAGGCTAATTGATGAGCAGCCTTATTCTCCATGGCAAGTGTCCTGGCCTATGATTCATACAGCAGCAGTATTTTGCAAAAGTTATGCTAAGAGGTCAGCAACTCATTTATATTTGTTTTCACTAATGGTTTTAATGACAAAGGGGCATCAGGAATCATAAAGAAACTTGGTGGGAAGAAAATAGACTGAGTTACAAAGTTAGGGAATTGCTGCCCAAAGATGAACTTTCATAAAGCAGAATTGAGGTCATTTTACCTGATCTGCTTCTGGCAATGTTCAGTGAGGGCAGAAGATGAAGTCTGCAACAGCCAAGTGCTACCTGACTTCTCAGACTAGGATCTCCATGGAAATTGGGTTTTATATAGGTCTTCTGCTGGCTCTAGCCACAGCTGCAAGTATGGCCCATAAAAACACAATATGCTACTTCCCGCTCACCACTGGTTTTCAAATTGTCTCCACAAACTAAAACTCAGACATCTCTGTGTACACTCACACTGGAATGTGATGTGGCAAGTAAACCTGATGAGAAGCTAAAAAATCCAATAGTGGTTAAAACTGTCATGTATTCAGAAAGCATGAGTCAGAATGATCTCATATGATCTCAGCTATTATACTGCTGCCACGGTCACATAACTCTCATCAGTATGAATAGAAGTCAGGCACCTTAAGGAGAGACAATACACCAGAGAGAAATAGAACAGAGATTTTAACAGTGAAAATAATTTCCGATAGCTGTATCAGTCATCTAATTTTAGTGTCATCTTGAATTATATAGTATTTAAAGTAACATGAAACAGCAAGAATATTAATTCCTGATGTCAGGGAGAGGAGTTATTTCTGGCAAGTTTTAATGGATCTGCTGTATCACATGGAAATTTCTTCCAGCTAGCCAGAAATAAAACCATATACAAAACTTACATTCTAACCTTGTAATGGTTCCACATCAGGGGACAGTGACAAATTCACAGTTAATGCTAAAGTCACATGTGGTTGCTGTCTCTTCTAAGACCCTGGTGACATTTTATGATTTTTGCTTATCTATTTTACAGCACCCAGAAGAGCGCTGCCTCTCTCACTGGAGATGGTACGTGACCTCTGCTTGAACACCGGCCTTCTGGTTAAGGGCTGCTCTGAACATGAGCAGAGCCAAGGGTTTCAAGTGGTTACAGTTACCCAGCACCGCATGCAAGCACTTTAGTTTATTAAGTGCTAAGTCAACACCTAGGAGTTTTTAGCACAACTGATGTCAAAAAGTAGAAGCAATGGGACAAAATGCAGGAGAAGACACCCGACCACGCTTAGCCATCACAACCATCGTGCTGGAAGAACATACAGCCGCGATGGCCACAGTGCCAGCAATTAACAGAAGCAATTAATTGTTAGGTAAATTCGAGACAGGAGACGGTAGTAGCTTTTCAAGTCTGGGAGTGTCTCCCAAGGCCAGGAACCACTCACTGGGCACTGCAGAGGAACCAGTCTGACAGGACCCTGGAGTCAGCGGAGAGGGAAAAAGAGAAAAACCTGCAGGTGAATAGTATTTTGAGGCAGCAGTATCATAGGAAAACTGTGTATTACAAAGACAATATGATATATCCCAGCACCAGGAAAGGGTCAGGAAGACCGGGATAGGATGGCACGTCTACTGTCTTGGCAGAAATCAAACTGCAGTGCGGTGGGACTTGAGCTGACTTAGGTACCACTGCCTGTGTCGGGAGCAGACCGAGAGTACAAATAATATAACATGGAGAGTTTTTTAAGAAACTGAAAAGAGGGTCCACTTCTGGGAATCCTGATGAGAGTCTCAGCTTTGAAACGCAGGAGAAAATGGGACTGGTGCCAATTGCACCTGGCCTCCACGGCGTTGTTCCTCCGCCGGCAGACACCCGAATGACCCAGAGGCTCGGTCCGTGCAGCCTCCCCGCCGCCTCCCGCAGCGAGCAGGCGGTGCCGGCGGGCGGGCGGTGCCGGGGGCCGCGG
>VWYP01016612.1:0-12406 GCA_013400435.1 Pycnonotus jocosus | reverse complement strand
CGGGGCCGCTGCGCTGCGGGAGCTGCCCCGGAGCGGTGCGGGGCTCGTCGGCCGCCGCCGAAAGGTGAGCGGGGAGGCAGCGGGACGGGAGCGGGGCCGGGATCGCGGAGCCTCTGGGGAGGGCTGGTGCCGGTATCTGCCGATATCTGCGGTAAGGACCGCGACGTGGAGCCACGGTAGCCGCATGTGTGTGAGAAGGGTTGCTGGAGCACTGTCAGGTTTAATCGTGCTCTCTCCTCTGGCCCCCTTAATCCACCTCCCCTGGGCAGCGGGAAGGCCGGGCATGTCCCCATATCCCTTCTCCATATGTCGCAGAGGAGCCAACCCTGATGCCTGCGGGGTTTGTTTTTTTTTTTTGGGGGGGGGGTGTATTATTTTTTTAATTCTGCTGACCTATTAAAAACCTAAGTGACTCTTTACACTAACGTTTAGGGATGTGTAAGAGCAGGAGATTGCTTCTTGCTATGAATTCTTCATGGCGTGCTTCCCCATCCTACTAAAAGCACACGCAAGCCCTGGGTGAACGTACGCGTGCATGATTTTGCAGAGTGGAAGATGCTTCAGATGTACTGAATTTCAGTAGGTAGGTTTTTATGTCTGGTGCTATAAAGCAACAAAAAGCAGACTCCTGAACCCAAACATAGATATAGCACAAAAAATGATAGTATTAAATCCTATAGCAAACTTTTTTCACCCATCAGAAAAAATAAAACCCTTTAGAAATAATAATATTCTGTAAAGCTTTTCCACAGCAATTAAACCAAACAATAGAAAACTGGAGCAAAAAGCTAGAAAAAAACTAGGGCAATAAAAAATAGAATAGCAATAAAATAGAACAATCCTGAGAAGCAAAACGGCTCTCTGTTTTCCAGGGACTTAACCATCTGTCTCACAAAAAGGAATTAAGTGGAATGTTTGTGGAAAATAATAATTAAGTTGTCCCTAGTATTGACAAAGCAATATTTCCTCCCTTGCTTAACTGTTTGGCCCATCCTACTTACTCTGCGTCCTTCTCTTCCCAGGGCCCATCACACAGCTTTTATTCACTCTTTAATTAGGACATCCAGTGCATGCCAGTAGGATGCTCTGGTCATTCACTGCTAATGGCACTGTCTGGTGAGAACCTGCCAAGAGCCAAGGACTGTCCTGTGCCTGTCCCAGCTCCTCTGTGCTCTGCAGGACTTGCTCCTGGCAGTGGTTCCACTGAAGTCAGTGGTGCCACTTAGAAGCTGGAGTTTGCGGGACTGCACCTTGATAATATCAAAAAGCTGAAATCTGTAGCAGCTTCCTTTCTTCTATAAATGCTGTGTTTGCATCACTTTTCATTGTAACAAATAGTCCAAAGAGATGGACAGACTTGACATGTCAATAAATATTTGAGCACCATTATTTGGCAGGAACATTCAATGAAAGTCATTAACTGGCTTTACTATGGTAAAGCAGGATTATAGTATTTAGGGCTGGCCTAGGTTACCATAGAGATGACGATGTGGTGAGATGACTGCATCCAGATCCTACTTACCAGGGGTTTCAGCATCCTGTAGTATCCTGTTGCAAGAGGATATTAGGGGCAGCTGACTGCTAAAGAGGAGTAATAAAACATGAAAGGAAATCCTGCAATTTCTTTTAAGGTAGAATTAAACTTTTTTTTAATATACTTTTTTTTTTTTTTGTGAGATCCTTTGTAGAACTTGCAGGGATTTTTCTGTTTATCCCTATTGCAGTGGGGAGCCTGTTTCTTGCCTCTGAACAGAAGCAGAGAAGTAATTTTATACCACTTCACATCCTTTAAAATACCTATTTTAAAAACGAGCTAATCTTCATTGTATTTTATCTCATTATCCTTCTCAGGACATGACATTTTTACTCCTGGTGTTTTGTTTTTCAGTGAAATTGTCATCATCTATTGTTTCTGCTTCATGTTTGGTCTCACCGTTGTTTTGTCAGCGAGCAGGCATGATAAGTTCCTTTCATTGAAGAATTATTTTATAGCAGTTCAGGATTTGACAACCAGTTTAACCTGATGTGTGACTGAGCTCTCATTGAGCAGGAAGGGACCCTGCTCTTTCCCTAGCCTGGGCTATACATTCCTGCCCGATTCCTTGTGCCAGAACTCTTCACCATGTGACAAAACAGTGAATGGACAGAGATTTTGCCTTCCTCCTGCAGTTAATTAAGCAAGCACTCAGTTTACACTGCAGATGTTGGCATTACAAGTGGGGCTAGTCCTGTGAACAGTGTTTAAATCTGTACGTAACTCTCTGCAGGATCAGGACCAATTGGTTGGCAATGCTGCACCTTCTTCTTCATCCTAAAATGCTCCATGGATTCTAACTGGCAGTTTTGGCTTTGGAAGGATTACAAGACTAGGTCAGTATTGTATATGGGGGATTGAGTGTTAATGCAAAAAAGAGCTGGCTGGGTTTTTTTGTTCTGAACTACACGTTTGGTACTTCCCAGTTTCTTTCTTATACCTCATCAGTGAGGATGGCTGGAATTCATGATTGGTTAAGTCAGTTTATTTAATGCAAAACAAGCATGAGAAAAAAATGCAGTGGTTCTACAGATTTTGCATCCTGTGTCGGGGGAGAAGAAAGATGTGTCACATAAATGCTTTTCAGGTGTGATGTTTCACAAGCTGCCATTGCTGTGCCTCTGGCTGAAACAGACAGATTGACAGCCTTTTTAACTCACTCGGAAACATGCCAGAAACTGCAGTCATTCTATACAAATCAACATATGTTGGTCAAGCAGCTTCCGTGCTGTTATGTTGTCTGTCACAACATGATTTGCATTAATTGAAGTTATTTTACATTTATGCATTCATACATTAGCACAAGCTCATTTTTGTTTTTCTGGACACTGACTCCTCCAGGAGTGCTTAAGGAACTAGGTAAGTTTTGCATCTCAGCTTTGGATTTCAAACTGTTGGAAGGCTGCTGGACTTCTGAATCATTTCAAACTATCAACCTGTCAGAGTTACACAATAGTTCTGGGTTTTTTTCTTGGAAGCAGTTCTGCTTTTTTCTCTTTCCCCCTTTCTTGCAAGTAGATTGAAAAAACAGGCCCTAAGCTCTGGAAATGAACTATTATTTCTGAACCCATATTTTAGGTGTTAGACAGTAAGAACTAAAAGTCAGCCCTTTGCTATTGGAGTGGCATGTGAACAACAAATGTTCTGATTCTGTCAAAGACAAATCTTTTCATGGGAGAGTTTTTCTCTTATCCTGTAGCTTCTTTCATCTTTCCTTTTACAGCAACTCCCTGCATTGCTTTAGTTCAAAAAAAAGCTACCGTTTCCATTTTGTCTGTACAGTTGTGGTGGATTAACCCTGGCTGGATGCCATGTGCTCTATTACTCCTCTCCTCAGCTGGACAGGGGAGAGCAAATAAAATGTAAGCCTTTTGGGTCAAGGTAAGCACAGTGAGCTATCACTCACCAGTTACTGTTACGAGAAAAACAGAGTTGATTCAGGGAAATCAGAGTAGGATGATGAGAAATAAACTCAAATCTTAAAAACATCTTCCCACCATACTTATTTTTTTTCCCCCAGGCTTAACCTGAATTCTTTACCTTTCCCCTTCCCCAGTGGTACAGGGGAACATGGCCTGGGCATTGTGGTCAATTCATCACATGTTGTCTCTGTTGCTCCTTTTTCCTCACATTCTTCCCCTGCTCCAGCAAGGGAGAAGGTTCTCCACAAAATTCTCTAGCATAAGGCCTTCCCATGGGCTGCTATTCTTCACAAACTGCTTCAGCATGAGTCCCTCCCACTGGGTACAGTCCTTCAGGAGCAGACTGCTCCAGCATGGCTCCTCTGTGGGGTCACAAGTTCTGCCAGTAAATCTGCTCCACTGTGGGCTTCCCACAGGGTCATGGCATCCACAGCATCCATCTGTTTCAGTGTGGGATCCTCCACATCTCTGCTCCACCATTAACCTCCATGGCCTGTAGGGGCACAACGGCCTCACAATGGGCTGCACCGTGCTGCAGGGGAATCTGCTGCAGCGCATGGTGCACTTCTTCCCTCTTTTTCTGCACTGACCTTGGAGCCTGCAGAGTTGTTTCTTTCACATATCTTCACTCCTGTCTTCTCTGCAGTTAGCTCCTGCACAGTAACTTTTTCCTCTTCTTAACTCAGTCATCCCAGAGAGAGGCACTACCACCATCACTGATGGGCTCTGCCTTGGCCAGTGGAGGGTCTGTCCTGGAGATGGCTGGCACTGGCTTTATCAGACATGGGGAAGCTTTTGGCACCTTCTCACAGAAGCCACCTCTGCAGCCCTCCCGCTGCCAAAATCTTGCCATGAAAACCCAGTACAACAGTGTAAGAAACCAGATGCTCATTAAGTTAATGGGAATTTTCCTTGACTACAGTGGGGTTGGGATTTAAAGTGATGTCAGACTCCGGCTTTATCAAAATTCTCTGTGAAACTTAGGTGGCAGTTTCTAGTTGCAGGCTACTAACACAAGCCTTGTTCTCTTCAAAGCCATGGAAGTGAGCAGTACACAAACATACTTCTTCAATAACAATTGATAATTGAGTTTTGATGTTTGGTTTCCACAGTAGATGCAGAAACAGTAAAAGTAAATGTCATTTAAGTGTATTGTAGTGTGAGCTTTGGAGTTTATCAGTGCCATTTATCCCAAGAAGTTTTAAATTTTGATCTAGGAAAATGAGGACAAAGACTGTTCATGTGCATTCTTGTGATAAAATTCACTGGTGCTGCTTCTTGTTGTTTAGTATCAGGTCTACTACTCATTCACTGTGACAGAAGACCTTTGAGACAGGCAAGAGAGTTGGAAGAATATACCTGGACAGTATTTCTGCCAAGAAATTTTGCAGCCTTATGGGAAATAAATACTTGGATTGTACCCCCAACATCAGGCAGCTTTTCACATGACAGTGGCTCAAAAGCCTCAGTATCTGCTTTGAGCATATGTTTTGTGTATCTAAAATCCTTCCAGTCAGAAGCAACTCAAGTATTAGACTTTTGACTGAAACATCAAAATCTCTAAATGGTCAGAACCAGAAACCAGTACCTCTGAATCTAAGCTTCTTCTCACACCTTCCAAATCATCACCATAAAACCAAACATCTCTCAGTCTTGCATTCTGATATAAAAGTCTTACTTCTTATTCTGGATCATGTCTATACAGCTCTGTCCAGATTGCAAACTAATAAATGCAAGGATAGCACTGTGACTTTTAAACATGCTGCATATTTAACTGCATGCATTAGCAACCCTTTATTCTGTAGCACTTGAAAATGACAAGTTTGAATCATAGATTAGTCAGACATACTACAGTCTTTACTTCTACTCTGTGTCAAAAAGCCCAAAAGTAGATGAGACAGTCTTGTGATCATCATCACCTTTCATGGTTGTGTTGCCAGTCTGTATGTCTCTTCAGAAAGAGCAAGGATCATTTTGGGGAAAGAGAATTCCAAAGTGAAAAGCAGCATGTACATTTTTTTAAGGTATTCAGGATGATCTATTTGACACCTGCTTTTCCATCAAGGCCATTGGCCAAAACAGAAACTGAATAGACGTGAGATGAATGATCTGAGCAGAACAACATTTTGACCTAATTCATCCAGAAGTTACTGGCTTAGTAACAGGAGCAAAATTCTTTGGCCTGTTCTTGCAGGGATAAGATTAGATAACCAGGCAATCTTTTCTCTCCCTTTAATTTAGACACCTGTCTGCCTTGTCCAATGGAAAAAAAACATTATAGTGGGAGATACTGAATTGCTTGCTCTAAATTCTTGATGTAAAAGTTGAGCTTAGTCAGAGAAATCAGTGCCAGAAAATCCTTGCCTGAATGCTTAGGCTCAGCATATGAAATTCACATTATAGTAAAAAATGTTATTCATCCAATGCATAAAGTGTCAGGCCATGAAAATAAGGGTATTTTAATAGAAACCTAATTTATTTCTGTCTGAGAATGGTCAGCAAGTGTTAGCTTCTACTAATGTAAACAGCATGCATTACACTCAAATTTCTCTTCTCTCCCTGTTTAGTTCCAATGATTAAATAAAGTCATTTCATACTTTGTTAAGCCCTCAGTTGCATCATTGCTGCTAAAAGCATTCCCATTGTTTGGTGAAATCTGGGCTGACAGCCTACAGGTACTCTTGATAGTAAAGGCTTGCCACAGAAGTACCTATGACTGCAGCATACGTTTCTGCTTTGAGATCAGTGGAAGTGTTTTTCAATCCTAGCACAAGCCAGAAAGGCTCAGATCTCCAGGCAATATAGCTGAGCCCTAACCCACAAAAGGCAATGGGAAGAAGTACAGAAACTTCATTTTGGCAGGGAGCAGAACACAGGATTCTTCTTCTTCATTCTCAAAAACATTTTTATTGTTTCTCTGAAAAGTAATACTGCTTTCGTCTGGGGGAGAGTAACCCTTCTTTCATAGACTTGATGGTTTGGGTGCTTGGTTGATATTTGGGAGTTTTAGTCTGGCCAGGCAAAGGAGGGGGTAGTGACAAGTTTCCCCTGGGACTTGGTGAGAGCTCTGATTATTGTACTGAAAGGCAAAATAGCAGCAAGAGTCAGTACTGCTGAGGATTCTATCTTGCCATGACCAAAGCAAGAACTAAAGACCCCTGATTGCACAAGCTAAGCACTTCATCACCATGGTCTTTGGTATTTTTCTACTGTCTAGCCACTGGTCTCTCTCATGAGCTGATTTTTGAGGATCCAAATCAGTTGGCATCTAATTGTACCCACTCATGCATATGTGTGCAGAACCTGTGTGTGCTCCAGATTCTGTTCCAGGAGCTGGTTACAGGTAGATCAGCAGTGCTGTGCAGCTTAGACACACAGCATCTGTTTCTCTTGCAGGAGAACTGGGAGGTGCATCCCACCCACAGATCAGTTCTGTGTGGGAATATGTCTCTCCACCTTGACCTAATTTTCATGAAATAAATAAAAGAAGTCAGACATCTGTGAGTCACCCAGTAGGTCACAGTTACAGGACCAACAGCAAAGTGTACCAGCAGCATTTCTGCCATGGCAGAGAGAACTCTCTGCAAGCTAATTTCTTTCCTTCTTTCAGATTAGGGTTGTCATGCTGGAGGTTTTGATCTGCTATCTGATCTGGCTATCTTAGGTCTTACATCTTTGCTGCATTGCCAAGTGCCAGATAATCCTGCCCTTAAAGTCATCCTTTGCCGTGTTTAGCACTGTGGCGGGTCTCTCAATATTTGAATCCAGTCCAAAGTCTGTGTAGAGACATTGTCTGTCTGCAGGAACCTGGAATTCTTGAAATCAAACTACCTGTAATGTGATTCTTAGTTACAGCTAGAATGATTGTAAACCTTAAGTTTGAAGAAGTATCTGGGCAAAGAAAAAATGAGAAGAGTGCCATTCACTGTGCATTTAAAGGATCTCTGCTTTTCTTAGCATAACTTACTTATGTCAATAAATTAGTGAAACTGTTCATTTTCTGAAAGTGGGACTTTTTCTTTTCTTAAGTACCAGATCTAGAGTTTGTCTGGGGAAAAAAAAAAAAAGTATTTTCATTATTGCCTCCTCTAGAAGTTTTACTTTCTTTTCCTAGGTACAAGTCTCAGAAAAATGGGACTGTTAGCTTCCCTTTGAAGCCTGTTGTAACCTCTCAAAATTGGCCTTTCTCAAGCACAGTGGTGACGTATTTTGGCAGATTTCTGGTGCTTTGGGCTCTTCAATCTGTGTGTCTTTTCCATAATGATACAAAAAGCAAAATCCAGTTTTATCCTAGAGCAGGAATTTAATTTCCTGCAAAAATGTTGCCCCATCTTCTGTATTAAATGCAGTACAGAGCAGGTGTGTTGGAAGAGTGCAGTACATTGATGGAGATCAAGTGCTGTTGTGGAAAGCAAAACCAAGACTGACTCTACTTTGATTCTCAAAAATCTGTCTAAATTAATTTGCTGGTTTGCTTGACTTGGCTTCTCAGTGGATATTCTCCTCCTTCTTTGTTAGTACCAACATTGCCAAAGTGTTCGTAGAGACTTTGAATATGTTTGCAATTTGTTGACAATACAAAAGCATTTCTGCAGTCAACATTACCACATTACAGTACATTACACACTAATGCTTAAATGAGGCTTTTAATCATCACAAGCTGATTCTTTGCTTCTAGTCATTGCTCCTGGTATATGGCAGTTTCCAGAATTTAAGATCAGAAAGGATTTCTACATCAACTAGTCTGCTGCTGTCAAATTTTATGTACCCTTACTTCCCAAGTGCCTTCCAGCAAGGCACATACTCAAGATCCCTTTCCTCACATCAGAATAAGGATGTTCCCATGTCAGATGAAATGGCCACCTAGACCAGCATCATGCCTCCTACATGAACCATAATCCAGTATTGACAGAAGTATGTGGCAGGATAAAAATGTGTATTTCTCCACGGGACACTTCTTTGTCTTTGAAAATTAATAACCCTGACAGTTTTCTTACTCAGGATCCTCTTAAGCTGAATGAGTAGCCTAAACCATTTTTGGGTTTTATTCTGTAGATTTCTTTGAACCCATCCTTCACTCTCCCCATCAATTATGGTTAACTTTAATTAACCACAATATGCTCTAGCAGTCTTTTTTTTCCCCCCTCAGTAGCGTAAATCTTTTGCTTTGTTTACACTTACACTTGTTTTTCTTAGGGTTTCTTCACCAGCCTAAGAAAGCCTTTAGCATGCAGAATTTTCATGTGCCTACACTTGTGCACAGTCATCAAGTCACTGAGCAAACATACCAAGCCCTGAAGAAGTGTCAGCTCTGCATTTCTCAGGCTGACTAAGGCTTGCTGTACTAGTTCTCCAGGCTACTAGCACAAGCCATGTTTTCTCCAAAGCCATGTGGCTGTTGAAGGCTGCCTGGGCTAGGTATCACCTTTTTGCTTAGGAGCTGGTGTGCAGCATGGAGACACAGTAAGCTGTTGGTTGCAAAATGCTGTTCTGAATCTCTCATTAAAGTAGTGGTTTGTTTGTTTGTTTGTTTGTTTGTTTTTTTAATTAATGTGTCTGAAATAATTTGGTACTCTTCTCTGTCTTCAAAGATTTTGAAATGCTACTTCCAAAATGCAAAGCCTTGAACATACATGCTTCCATCCATTCAGCCACCGTATTCCATTGCAAACCTACTAATGCTGTAGAGGAAAGAAAGGTAGCATTTTCCCTGTGGGTACTCTGTATTTCCCAGTACACACATTCAGAGACTGCATTCATCCTTTCAGCTGTAGCACACACTGGTATGTTTGGTACTGCTATCAATTCAATGTAGTGTTAGCTGTGCCCAGATATGATGAAAGCAACCAAACTTCAGTTTATCATAGACATGACCACATGCTCTCATATCTAGAAGTGTAGCTGTGAGCCCATGTGTAGAATTAGCAGCAATTCTGCATAAAGTTTTGTTACATACAGTATGGTGTTGCCATGACATGCTTATCTCTTGACCTGTAGTGCATTAATGATAAGCACACTACATCAGCCCTGGAGTTTTTCCCAAAGGTATTGTAATCACTCAAAACTTGTTTCTGACTGTTCTTTTTTTTTTTTTGTTAGACTTTCTTTATTCCAAGGGATATTGGAGAGAACTTGCACTTAATCTTTGCTAGATTTTGCTTTTGTAGGAGTGTTATTTCCTTTTTGCTGTGAGAACTCCTGAGAGACACTACTCCTCCCTAACTATTTCTGAAGAGTCTAAACTGGAAGGAACTCAAAAAGATAGTTTCCTTTTTAGAGAATGTTTGTCTCTATGGATATCACTGTTAGGAAACCTTTTCTCTGGTCATGATGACTGTTTAGAACTGGTATATTTTTAGTTTAGATTTGTTAGCTATAATATTGATTTAATCAGCCTTTTGATAATATTTTTTATTATGACTTATTGATAATATTTTTTATTATGACGTATTTCCTCTCTCTCTTCCTCTCTGCTCAGGCACAGCCTTTTCTTCCTGCTGTGCACATGTTTCTTGTGTGGTCTGTAGTCATAAGCTACAATTCTTAAATGTTTATTTTTCTTTGTGGTTGTATGAAAATGTTGTAGTTACGAGATAAAAATTTATACCTCTATTACATATTGCCAAAAAATTACAGCACCTTGACAGGTCAAAATTTGCATCCACACTTGAGTGTGAAGGCTATACTATAAAAGCTGTATATCCAGGAGTCAGGGCAAGACACTAGGATTGTATTGTACCTGCCTTTTAAAAAGGGAAAGAAAAAGCATTATTTTTCCTGCTGTTTTTCTTGAGGTGGCACACTAAAAGACAATTGTACTTCTTTCCTACAAACAGGAGGTTAACCAAGTGGTTAAGATTTAGAATTGAAATCTTTCATAGGATCCAAGCAGTGCAGGCCCTTTCGGAGAAATGGCATCTTTATGCTCCAAATGTTTTCCCCATCTACAAAGCAACATTTTTTTCCTCCAAATTTCACAGATGTACTCAGTGACCAGGAGTGTTACAGACTATTTTTATAAGTATGCAAACTCCTCTTACACTTGACTCTGCCTACACTTCACCTTGGCCAGTTCTACTTTTAAGTCATTGTTTAGTTTTTAAAATAAATATAAGGGATGTTTTTTCTCTTTTGATGATTCTGCATCTTTGGACGCCTTAATCATCTCAATCAGATGACATCCCTATCCCAAGGGACTTCTCTACTGAAGTAAAAATTTGTCAGTCCAAGTTTTTATAAAAGCATTTTTTCTGGACTAAGGTGGAGCAGAATGGCATTCTGTCATTTCTGAACTGGTAAGTCTCCTGGGCAGGATAGGCTGCTTATGTAAATTAGAGTTGCTTATGGTAGGAAAAGCACTGCTTTTACTTACCACGAGACTGAGCCAGAGCCGTTTCCACTTGTGAACTGGAGAGAAGTAACCCAATTCCTCCCACATGCACATATTCCCCAGAGAAAGTGGGTCTTGCTAGAGGAGGTGGTTTGGATCAAAGGCTATTGGCACTGCACAAAAAAAAACGAGGAGAGAACAATTCAATACAAGCGTTTAATTGGATTTTATCTGAAGGACTGCCAAATGAATGCAAGGCCAGGAAACTTTACCTGCAGCTTTTCAGTACAGTTTCTCTGTCAGAAAAACTGTGCCTTTTTATCTGTGCTGTTACTTGAGCAGTGTCTCACAGTATTTGAGGTTGGAGGTACACATTCAGGATATTGTGTGTCATTGCCAAGTCTGTAAATACAAGTTCATGTTTGTTGGCAGCTCCTCTGTCCATTAACATTACATCATCCCTAGACCAAACCCATGATAATGAAAACATTTTCAGACCAAGTAATTCAGCTTCTGACTTAAAAGTCCCCAGTATAAAAGGTGACCTCAGTCCACAGAGTGCCATGTACTCTCAATAGCTTGCTTCCTTTTCTAGTACCTATCCTGTTTGTGAGTTTTGAAAAAATGTTAAAAACCAAGTTAATTTTAAGCCAAATGAGGTCGTCGGGTGGTCAGATTCTTCTGAATCATCACAGCTATCAAATATCTTCTGCAATTCTGTACTTTTTGAATATTCTGCATTGCCAGAACAGCAGTACACCAGAACTCTCTGATCACTGTAGATAAGAAAAGAACAGAGGAGTTCAGTATTGTATTTCCATCAGGCTATTTCAGCATCTTCCTGTTTCATACTAAACCCACAACCTTTTAACTCAGTCACGTTGCTCAATAATGGAAAGGTTCCACAACTTCTCTGAATTGTTTTTTCAGCTTCATCTTTGTGCTGGAGTGGTCAATGCTGTCATGGTCATTGCTGTCATTGACAAAATCCTCCAAACCCTCTTTCAGCTTTTCCAAGTCTTCAGCTTTCCCATATAGTTCCTTGCTGCCTTAATTGCATGTAGTACTTTAAGTCCTTCTCATGCTCAGCATTAAATTCAGCATGTTCTTGGTAATTAGCTTTGGATATACCAGAGGATAATTTTCTTCACAATTTTGCTGCTTGCCTTTAGCAAACAATGCCATCAGTCCTTCCTTCTCCTTGTGATTCCTCAGGGGAATGGTAGTGGGTTAACACAGGTGTTTCTTACAAGCTTCTTTCTCAATAACATTTCAAATGTGTCAAATCAAACTTCTAAACCAAGCAGATATTTGAATATGGGAAAAGGTATGATTACGGTACTTGAGGAGGATCTCCCCTTTTTTTTTTTTTCCCCAATAGCTGAGACCGTTGATAAGTTTTCGTGCTTATTGTTTGAACTACTTCTAAAATTCTAAATGTTCTGGATTTTCCAATTAAATGAGTTAGATTTTCCTCTGGGACATAATGCAAGAAATACATTTCACCATAGAGAGATATTACTGGTATTAGAGTTACTGGTTTTGACTTCTCACATTTAATCACCCATACTGGTAATTTTTGGTAGCATTCTCTTTCATTTTTCCTTTATAGTTTCACTT
>VWYP01016610.1:61003-97913 GCA_013400435.1 Pycnonotus jocosus | reverse complement strand
AAAATTCCTGTCTACATGGTGATGAATTTACTTAAGACACTATAAATCCATCTTTGGGTACTGATGGCAGCACAAACTGCAAAAACAAAACTTATAAATCAGTCTTAGCTCCCAAAGCCTGAGTTGGCTGCATCCATCTCCACTCATTGCTCTCTCCATAAACCTCTTTTGCTAAGAGCAATGTGGTGATTCCCAGGGGCATAATTCACTCTCACAAGCTCCAATCTTCAGCTGATTTTGAGCATGGAATTATTCCAATTTATGACATCATTTCTTCAAAAGTTTGCAGGTCCATTTTTCAAACAGCTCCACCAAACCTTGAAATAAATTGGGCCTGGAGATGGAGCCCCAGCACCCGTTTGTGTCTCTGTAAAATCTGACTTCCTTTCCCTCCTCTGTGTTTCCTTCTGGTATTTACCAAGTGAAGAGTCACACTTCACCTAAATGATATTTTAAAACACATCTCTTTCAGATCATAACTGTGGTTATGAACAAGCCAACAGGAGATGGGGAAGCAGCCCGGAGCTCCCAGCCAAATCCCAAGCTCACAGGTGTTCAAACCCAATTCTGATTTGGTTTTTTTTCTTTATTTTTAGAGCTCACACAGCTGCAAACTATTTAAAGACCTCGTTAAAGTCCTCCAAAAATTACGTTTTAAGTGGTAAGCTGGGATTGAACATGAGCCAGGGAGAATCCTAAGGAATTTAATTCAAATCACACTTAATATTTTCTCCATGCCATGATCTCCCACCTATAAATGGGCAGATTTTGGGACCCAGCTTGCCCAGGTGTCTCTGCACCTCTGCTCCTTGGCCAGTGCTCAGATATTCACACCAACCCTCATGCTGTGAACTATTTATTTAGGCCATAAACTCCCAGGCAAAAGCCATCCCACATTTTATAACCGCTCATCCAGCTGTGCCCAGATGTGGCCAACACGTGGTTTACACCAGAGTAAAACGGTTTAAGAGCAGGAAACAAATTTTACATTTCATCCCGGGTGTCTCGTCACAGCCAACTTCTCAGCACAGCTGCAACTCTGCTTCCCATTCCCAGCAAGCTGAAAATGTTTGATTTTCTTTTTGGGCTGGAAGTGGGTAAACTGTGAATTCACTGCTGACAGCAGCAGCTCCGAGCTCAAACCCTCCCTCCCCTCCCTGTGCTGGCTCTGCTCAGTCACAGAATCACAGAACCATGTGTTATGAAAATTAATCCCCAAAGGCCAGAGGTTTGTGTCCAAAAAGGAGACAGAGGAGTCCTTTGGCTTTATCCCAATCAAGGCAGAGGCCATGGGCCATTTCCCCTGGGCTCTCTCCACTTTTGGAGGACGCAGCCTCCTTTGGATCCCAATTTCCCGGCCCCATTTCCCTCTCTCTTTGCCCATGGCCTGAGGCACTGCAGAGTTCCAGACTGCCCCGAGTGCCCAATGCCCAAAATTCCCCTTTCATGGAGAACCCCCCTTGGCATTTTTCATTCTGATGCCATTGATGGGTTTTCCCCATTGTTCCTTTCACCTTTCCATCTCCAATTTCATTGCTCAGCAAACCCACAGTTTGTTTGGAAAGGCAAATCTCTTCTTTTCCATCCGTCCATCAGTGGAATCCTTCCCATTGGTTCTTTTCTCTCTCAGTGCTGGTTTTTAATCTCCCAGCAGACCCAGGGCTTGTGTGTAAAGACAACTCTGTCATTGCTCTCACATGGAATTGTTTGGGTTGGAAAGGGACCTGGAATCCCATCCAGAGCCTCCTCCTGCCATGGGCAGGGACACCTTTCACTGTTCCTGGTTGATCCAAGCCCTAAATCCAACCTGGCCTTGCACACTGCCAGGGATGGCACAGCCACAAATCCTCTGTAACACTCCCTGCACCTTTGCCTGGTTGAAAATAAAAAGTGTAGACAAGGCAGTTGTTCTGAAATCACTGCAATTTGGAAAGCCCAGCAGCATTTCGGGGAAAGGGAGCTCTGGCAGGAGACAAAAGATGAGATGTGACAATTTCTGCAGAGCCGCTGTTCACCGCCGGCAACGCTCCACGAGCCAAAGCCGTCAGCTCCTGTCACGCTCCTGACATTGCTGGTGATTTTAATTGCCTCTCGTCCTTCTCCAGTGAATGATAGGAAGGACAGGTGAGGTATTAGATTTTAAGCCTCTGGAAGTTTAGTCCAACACGTGTAAAACAAATGTAAAAATCCTCCCTGTGCCCTTTGCAGCGCAGTGAGGGTGTCAGGGAGAGGCTTCAGCCAAGAGGAATTGGAAAATTCCAACTTGGAATGGGACAGTTCTGTCCAAACCCCACCGAAATTATTGTGCTGTTGTGCTTCCCAAAACTCAGCCACCGTCACTGATGTGAAACAGCCAAATAAACTGCTCTGAAAAACACTCGTGGAGCTCAGCATACGAATCAGAAACTGCCACAGCAGGGGAGAGGACATGGGAGAGGATAAAACAGTGATTATTGCTCTGGGAGAGCAATATTCCCTGCCAAGACCCAAAGGGAAGCAGGGACTTGGAGCAGGAAGGAAGGAACAAACTGAATTAGGAACTTTATTAAGTCCTTAAGGACAACGTGGGACATCATTAAACCAACATCACTTTGTCACGGTCAGGCGGTGACAGGTCCTGGCCTTTAAGCCCTGGAAAATCTCCTTTGTCCAAGGAGAAAAGCGATATTTCCCACACTCAACCTCCACAGAGAAAAGGAAAGAGCCTTTTCCCTGGAGGCTCCTCTCACAGCGACTCCAGTTCACTCCTCTCCTGACACTCACCGATAATTGGTGCATTTTACATAACAAAAACTCCTGGACTTCCCCGCTGAAAGTGGGGCAGTTTGAAGCGCTCCTGACCTGCTCTAGCAGGGGGTTGTATCAACTTTCAAACACAAGTCTTGGTTTCCTTTCCATTTGAAATCCAGAGCTCAGCTTTGCTTTTATATCTTTCTGTAACTCCTTCTTGTAAAAGCCAGGCAGCACTCAGCACTGAGGATTTCTCTGTCCACTCACTCAGACCTTGGATGGCTGCTAACAGATTATTCTCCACTGTATTTTTATCCATAAAAGAAGGCCCCACTCATCTATTTAATAACTAGAGCAGAAAGCACTTGCATTTCCCAGCAAAACTAATAAAACAAATCCAGCCTCTGACGCTGAGCCAAGTGGTCAACTATTGATTTAAAAGAACTCCTTATTCCTTGTGCTGGAAGCCAGAATTTGACAAATCTCAGCTTTTTAAAGAGAACTGAAATATAAAAAGCTTCGAATTGAGTTTTACCAGCAGCACACACTTAGGTTTTGTGTTGGCCAAGCGGAGGCACAACTCACTCCAGCTGTGGATGTGCAAATTCCACGCTGAGAGATGATTCCTGTGCTCCGGAAAACACAGTGGGACACCAGACAGAGGCTGCCCAGCGGGTCACCACAGCCCTGCCACCAACCCTTCCTTCCCTTGATGTTTATTATTAAAACCTGCAGCAACAACTCAATTTCTTCTCCCCGTTTCTCTCCTCCACACACGCTGAGAACTTCTCCGAAGTTCCTCGCGCAATGAATTTGCGGAGGTTAATCCAGGACAAAAATCCCAGGAAGCAAACAGCACAGGAGCTACCAACTTATTCTCTTTTTTATTGTTTCTGACAATCAGTAGTAAAACGTGTTGCTGCTACCAAGGGAGCCAGTTGTAGCATTACTCATTTCACATTAGGGCCCAGAAGAATAAATCTTTCCAGAGCTCTTGCTGGCATTAGGCTAAAACATAAGTCTGGGTTTGTAAAGGAAATGTATTAAACAGATGAGACAGCACCGGAATACAGATTTAAGGGAGAGGAAAGCATTGCAGATTCCTCCTCTATTAAAGAACAAACTTAAGGCAATGACATGGGAAGGGCTGAGCTGCAAATAATTCATCAACTGATATAGAGATGGACAGTTCTAAACCAGAAATAACCCACTGTGCTCTAGCCACACTCTGGAGGTTTCTGCAGGAACAGGCAGAACCTGTAGGAAAGTGACCAAACAGTTGGGTGGAAAATGCTCAGATTGAATTTCCTACAGAAAAGTAGAGCTCACACTGAATATGAGAGAATTTTTCTCTATCAATCATAAAACAAATGCAAAATCAGGACTTTGTCCTCCTGGACAGGGCAGAGGAGGTGGTAGCAGAAAGAAAATGAAGGCAAATACTTTGAGGTTCATGTGAACAGATTTAGCGCAGCTCCTGAGCCTGGAAAAAAAATAACTGATGAGAGAATGGGCCACAAATGTCTTTTTTCACATTTAGCAGTGGGAAGCGAGTGCAGAGGGGAAGGTGTCAGGTAGGTTTCCATCAATGTTTATTTAAAGGTCACCTGGATGCACAGAGGTGGCAAAGTCCCCTCTGCCAGGGCACATGTCACAAGGAAGGAAGAATGGAACAACCTGCAGATCACACAGACATTCTCTTCTGTGCCTTTGTGTGTGACAGTTTCATTTAGGCCTGTCAGGTAAGGCTGCCCGCTGCCGAAAATCGATCCGCGAACTTTCAGTGCATCAAATTAATTGTTCTTTCCCAAGGCCTTTATCCAATCTCTTTAATATTTGATTATTTTCTGCTGTTAAAAAGAGACAACATTATCTGCAGAGGGAGATCTGGCTCCTCTTGGACAGCTGCCCAGAGAGCCCTTCCCAAAGCCAAGCAAGCATATGGGTGTTCTTGGCTGGAGCAGAGCTCCAGAGAGCTCAGGACCAACAAACCAACCACAAAAGGAAGCTCAAAGAGCAACAGCATCTTATTTTCAAAGGTGTGTGAAAACCTGATCTGGCCACAGAGCTGCTCTAATAAATCATCAGCTGGGATCCATCCAAATTTCTTCATCCATTCCCTGGCAGCACTGGGAGGTGGCAGAGCCGCCTGTCCAGCCCACAGCACTCAGAGGCAGCTCTTCCCTGCTGGCAGCATTCCAGGACAAGGTGCCTGTGTGTCTTAGTTTGGAGAGACAGGTGTCTGCCAGGCAGGAAAAAAAGCTGGAGCTTCAGTTGGAATGCAGTATATTAATGCCCTCCCTATGAATTATCATAATTTTGAAATTAAGGAGCTCTCAGGCAAAGAAATGGGAATAGGAAGAACAGTTCTTTACTGGGAATATTGGCAATGTAGTAGGGCCAAAAAAAAGGCAAACTAACAAAAAAAAAAAAAGAAGAAAAAACCACTGACAGGGTCAGAGCACAACCTGACCCTCTGTTGGTCAGGGTGTTGGGAGCAGTGCAAATAAATCCTCCTGCAGTGCCAGCTGTGGTTCTGTTGGAGCAATGATCCTGTAGCAGGGTGGAGTTTTCCTCTGAAGGTCCAGTGGTGCTGAGATGGGTCTGGTTTTCCTGTGGGAATCCAAACAGGCTGTGCTGCTGTTCCCAATCCCAGGGTTTGTTTATCCAGGTCAATAATCCAGTGCACACAGGCTGTGCTGCTGTTCCCAATCCCAGGTTTATCCAGGTAGGAATGCTGGGCTCCTCCCCTGGGTGCAGCCTCTCCCCATGGATGATGGAATTGTCTCAGCCATGGCTGAGCCTCGATGGCCCATGAACAGCAGAGATCCCTGCAGGGAGGATGAGTCCTGGATGGGATAAAGAACAAACCCTGCCCCAGCTGGTTTGAGCAGCTGGGCCATGAACAGCAGATCCCCCTGGAGTTATGAGGGATGGGTCACGGAAGAGATAAAGAAAAAAACCACCTCCCCAAATATCTCAAGGTGTTTAATGTGATTTTTGGCAAATCTCACCATCTCGTCCATCGGCTGTGTCCCACAGGTAACGCTGAGCTCACCTCTGTGCCGGGCAGAAAGGCACAGCACTTCCCCAGAGAGTATCTTTAAAAACATAAACTCTCTTCAACAATGAATTAAATTTCAGGTCTCATTCAATCTGGAGGAAATTGTCTGTACAACAGAATTTTATGCTCTGTACCTGAGCAGGAGGTTATATTCATCAGCTGCTCCAACAGTTGGTTTCACCAGCTGCATTCTCTTTATGTTCCTCTCTTTCATGAAAGAGCTGAATTTTAAATTGCACGATATTTGAGCCTGTATTATAAAAGCCAACACAGGTACATTAATACAGAAAGGAGAAATGTTCTATTGAATTTAATTAAAATTACATGAGTTGAATAGGGGACACTTTGAACATGCTGGAGAAGGCAGGCAAACAAAAAAAGACTTAATAAAACCTAACCACGACCACTTAAGTGTTTCAGAAAAAAAAAAAATAAAGGCTGCTTAAGAGGGAAATTACAAGCCCAAGCATTACAGTGTTAGCAGAAACAATCGTATTTTATTCAAAACTTTATTTCCAGCTACTGAAGTGTGTTGTGTGTAATTACAGGGCAGGGATTCAAACCCGGCGTGTTTGCTTCACTTAATAGTGTATAACATTCATGTGGCCCAACACACAAAACAGTGTCTTGGGCAGAAAAGGGATTAGGGGCCCCCTGCTACAGCTTTATTCCAAACAACAGCGGGGTTTTATCATCATTCTGCATGGATGGCAGCTCCTGAAGGAGATTTCCAGGTGGGAATGGGCAGCCACTCCAGCTGCACCCAGAAGGGCAGGGCTGAGTGCTGAAGGCATCAAAAGCTGTAGATAAAATTCTGGCTTTATTTGCCCTACTCAGAATAATCATTTGCAGCCTAATGGAAGGTTTGATTCACGCCGAAATAGTATGAGGAGGTTTAATTTGTTGTTTAAGCAGAGATTTAAGATCTTTCATTTTAATTTAAATGCTTGAAAAATCTTTTAAAAACTTATAAAAGCTGTTAACGCTGGCAGAAGCGAAGCTGAGCACCCTGGAGCTCACACAAGGCAAAGTTTTGTTGGTGGACAACAGTGAGACCTGCCAGGAGAGCACAGAAGGGCACATCAGCCCTTTGAACCCCCAAATCCCAGGCTTCTTCCCTCCCCTGCCCTCAATAAAAAGCTTCAGGGTGCTGAGCCTGCTGGGTTTGTCCAGCATTTAACACCACGAGCCTGGGGACTGCCACAGAGCGGAGAAATAATCTCAGCAGCAGCAGACAAGCGGCGTGTGACTAATCCCTGCTGAAGGAAGAGTCACTGAGGCAGCTCTAAATACAGGGCCACATTACCAAAATCACTCATTAAATGCATTTAAATAAATACTGCTTCTGCACCACTCCGATGCCAGTGTTTACACCTCGGCTGCTTTTTTAATCAAGCCTCCTTCCAAGTCTTGACACGACAGATTATCCTTTGATAAGGCAAATTAAGGTCTGCACAGGCTTCAGAAGCATTCCAGTAAATGGCTGGGTTTGCTTTTCTGAGGCCCATTTGTAAATTGGTGCATTTTAGAATTGATACAGTCACGCAGCTGGAGGACTCCGAAATGTTCTCCTTGATAGCACGGCAGCATTTCTTTGAACCCGCTTGGTTCTGGGCATTGATGCCTCTGGCTCACCAACTGTGCCTCCCTCACAGTCTTTTAACACAAATTGCTGCTCGGGATGAGGAGGGCACAGCTGTGGCTGCAGCCTCAACCTACCAGGAGCTTGTTTTGCCTTCGACTCCGTTTATTTGTGATGGAAGGCGCTGCCATGCTGTCTGTGACAGGCACCTGTGTGCCTGTGGCCCTGCTCCCAGAGCTCCAGCAGACCCTGGAAACAGCTTTTGCTGCTGTTTCAGAGAGCTGCCTGTGCCCTCTGCTCTCCAAGAGGAAATGTTGTGTGCAGCATCACCCAAATCGCTGATGGGGAGGTTCCAGCCATCCCCTTTACACTGGGTTTTATCTGCAGCTATGGCTGTTTGCATTACAATATCCACAGTTGAAGTGTCTGCACAAAGCTTTACAACAGGGAGGATAAACATTGTGCAGGTGCTTTTGCCTCCTGCTCGCTCTCCAGCCAGCTCACAGAATTGCCAGGGATAAAAAGGATCAATGCACAACCACCTCTGACAAAGAGATGGGAAAAAAACCCCAGAACCTCTCCTTGAAGTGAACACCACCCAGTTTGAACCAGCTGAAGGCATCAGGTGTTTCCTCCTGAGCTCAGAGGGTTTCTCCCAAGTCTCTGGACAAGATAAAAATCAAGATATTGACAGCTGGATGAGCTTTAAACCATCCCCATGCCCTGATCAATGCACTCACCCCCACTCCAGTAAGGCACCCAGTTTGAGCTCCCTGAAGGCACCAGGTTTTTCCACCTCCTGAACTCCTGAACTTTCTCCCAAGTATCTGGAAAAGGTAAAAACCAAGCCACCAGCAGCTGGAGAAGGTGTTAAACCATCCCCATGCCCTCATAACTACACACACACCTTACCCCAGCCAGATCCAGCCACGCTGGATTTCCTGGAGAGGGGAGAATTCCAGCTCCAGGTTTTTATGGCTGTGCACAAGCTGCACTGCAAAAACCTTGGGACTGGTAGATCTTTATCAGTGCAGCACCACGAGAGCTGGTGGAGCATTCCCAGCCTCCTGACAGATTCTAGAGACAGCCAGAGCTTAGCAGAGGTTCCTTCCTCGCCTCGCTCTGCTAGGAATTAATAAACTTTAATGAAGCCAGCGATGTGCTGCAGCAGATGGTTCGATGTATTTAAAGTTCAGCTCTCTGCAGCCCTTGGATCAGCCCTGTCCATGAGAACACGGCAAACACAAAGCAGAATTAGGAGGCAGCAAGTTCCTGCTGTGCCTTCCCAGCTCACCTTGATGAGAAAAAGCCCTGAATGCACCCCCAGTCATGTGATAAATGTTGATGGAAGGAGCTTCAATCCTACAATGGTTTCATTATCAGCATCAAACAATGCATTAACGTTTGTTTTATTAATGGAAAAATATAGTTTAATAGCCTAATCCATTGCTAGCAGGGCAAGGCAGAGCTTAATCGAAATTGTGTTCTTTGGGTTTTGTGTTTTTTTAACCTGCAAAGCAGACCATGCAAGGCTCGGGCTAAACAATTGCATCTGTAATCACCAAAATTTACTGTATCCCCTTCATTACTTGTTCCCTCTCCAAAGCAATATCGCTGCAATGTTTAATTAAGCAGTGCATTACAGATTCATCAAGTTTACAGCAGAAACAAGTATAGATGGAGAAACCTCTCTGTCGTGAGCAAGAATATTTTTTATTGCTCACAACCTAAATAATGGAAGGCGTTGTTTGTGTCAGTTACTCGGCAAGGCTTCCATTTCCAGAGTAATTTCTTTTAGGAAGTCTCTGTCTTTTCAAACTGATTTTGCATTAAAGAGACACAAATCGACATACCCTGCTTTGACAGCCACATTTCCATCTGCTTCCAAACCCTCAACAGGAGCTGACACTGGGGACAAACAATCCTAATGGCATCCAGCTGGCTGGACCAGGAAATTATCCAGAGATGTCTGGGGTTTGTTTTTGTTTTCAGAGAAAAAACAACCAGGTCTAGTGGCAGTGGGGTTGGAACCCTGTGGTCTTGAGGATCTCTCTCAACCCAAACCAATCCATGATTCTATGAAAAATATTCTCATTTATTGGAAGTCCTTCTCTGGCAGTATTTCATTACCTCTTAGCCCCAGAATTTTGTCACCTTGAATAATTCACCTCATCTCTAAGCCCAGAGTTCAATTTTAAAACAAAACATCCAACCAAAAAAAAATCACGAATTTCAGGCAAAAGCTCGAATTTAAAGCAAAGTATAAGAATCCCTTGATAGGGGGTTATCAAAGGACACACTCAAAAAACTGCATCCAATCACTCTTGGATCGAGGGTGCTGCTGGCAGAGTCAATCCACTGATGCCATTTCAATCCTACCACAGAGTTTGGCTTCAGCCCTGAAGTTTTTTATAAGGCTTAGGAAAAAAAAAAAATTAAAAAAAAAAAAGAGGAATAAGTTAATAGGGACTGCTAGACTATTTTCAACTTTCCAGACTCCTTTTCCAAGCTGATGTCACTCCCCACATCATCTCTTGACATCCCGTGGGCTCCTGCAGTGACTTGACAGGAGAGAACTGAGGGGCGAAGGCAAATTTCGCATCTAAAAAAGACAGAAAATTTATTCTTGCACTTTTTTTTTTTTTTTCATATCAATGCCTCGAGACCAAGCAAGGCTCTGCACAGCAATATCCAGGTGAAGGATTGCAAAGTCTCACTTTTTCTCTTGTTCAAATTATGACTTCCCACCTACGCCAAAGGCCCCAGCTGAAAATTCCCTTTTGATCAGTGCTAAGTAAGACATTGTCTCCCAAACATAACTTTTCCCAGCGCAAGGAAATCAATTGGAGCTGTCTCTTGGCAAAAAAAAAAAGCCCCAAAAACCATAAAACTCTCACAGTCATAAGTTCATTGCTTGAACTGAGCTGGCTCCCATCTGCTTTCCCCAGAAACCGGGAAAAACCCGAGGAATCCATCGGAGGAGATTGCAGTTTGGCTTCACTTCCCTGCCCTGCTGGGACGATCTGCTTCATCCTCAGGCTCTACCCAGAACGACTCCTCCGAAATGCTTTTGGGTTTCACCACCCTGCTCCTCACAGCGTCCCTGGGAGCCAATTTTAGCCGTGGAGGAGCTGTCTGAGCACGGGGCTCGATGACAAGGCTCAGCCAAGTCCGGGGCTATAATTAAAACTTGCATGGGTGGAACGTAGGCGGCATCAGACTTTCTGCTGCTCTCTTTAATGCATCGCTCCTGCCTGTCTAATGCCAGAGCCGGTGTGAGATTCCAGCAGCAGCTCCTTTCCTTCCCAGCCTGCCTTTCTGAAAGTGTGNCCCATTGGTTCTTTTCTCTCTCAGAGCTGATTTTTTTAATCCCCCAGCAGCCCCAGGGCTTGTTTGTAAAGACAACTCTGTCATTGCTCTCAAAAACAATGTCCCCCAATTGGTGATTAACCAATTAACCATCTTCCTCAGCCCTGGACACACCCAGAGTGAGCTGGTGGTGGCTCTGGTGGTCACAGGGGTGTTGCTGGTGCTGGAAATCTGACAGCTCTGTTTGACACAGCCTCAGGGGATGTTTTGTGGCCTCAGTGCTTCACTTGCAGGGAGGTTCAGGATTCCATGAGGTCTCCAGCTTTGGCAGCCACGTCCTGGGTTGTCGTGACAGATAAAAGGATTATAAAACAAAAGCTTCATAAAATCAGGGCTGCTCTATTAAATCCCTAGCTAGCCCATCACCTCCTCTAAGTGTAGATAAATAATTTGCAAGTTCCCATGCAAAAACTGTCTTGATATGAAAGGTTCCCTAACACAAGAACCTATTCTTGGGTCAAAAAATAAGTTATCTGTAAAAACAGTGAGATCTGTTCCATGAGAACCCGTAAAGAAGAAACATAACCAGCCTGAATCTTAGCCCAAATCACCTTCTGACCAAGAAATGGAGCAGTAACAAAACTCTACCAGCCAATGGGTGTTGCACAAGAGGTCTGTGAAAACTATAAAATAAGTAATGTGAATGAAGAACTGGCTTTTTCCTCATGAAGAAAATGGAGTTTTTGCTGATGCATTACAACACTGAATTTCCTTTTTTTTTTTTTTTTTTCCTGGATACGAAGACTCTCCTTGCAACCCATTGGTAAAGGTTCCAAGCCCTTGATGCCAGCAAATAAAAGGAATTAAAAAATGGAGTGAAAGAGTGGTTTGGGTGGGAAGGGAGCTGAAAGCCCATCCAGCCCCACCCCTGCCATGAGCAGGGACATCTCCCACTGTCCCAGGGTGCTCCAAGCCGGCCTTGGACACTTCCAGGGATGGAGCAGCCACAGCTTTTCTGGGATGTTAAAGAGCAGAGCTCTTTGCACAGGCCAAGACCAAGGCAGTCCCTGGCCCACACCAACATCACCATGCTGCTCACACTGGAGATGGACAAAGGAAGGGAGGCAAATCCACGTGACAAAAACCAGATCCATTGCAAAGTCCAGAACGTCCAAGCTGGAGCTGGCTCAGCACCATCCTGAGGGAAATGAGAATTGTGCACTAAAAATCTCCTTGCCCCAAGGAGTGAGTCCTTCCCTGCTGCCCACAGCTCTGGTTGTTGCCCGTGTCCCAGAGCTCTCTCAGAACTTGCTCCAGCATCTCAAACGATCCTCATGAGTCTCTTCCAACCCAGGACATTTTTTTTTTTTTTACAATGACACTTCAGGTTTAAAAGAACTCTGGATTTCTCCCTTCAAAAACACCCATCCCCTCACCCCCCCATGCCATTCCTTGGCACTGAAGTGTTTGTGCAATAAAACACAGAACAACAAACAGGAGCCCCCCACTGCGAGAAGATTTAGAGGAGAGATGGCAGCAGAGCAGATAATCTGTCCTCAGGTACGTTAGGCATTTAATTTAAATTGTTTGGGTTTGTTTCCTCGCCTTTACATCCTCCAGCAATTGAAGATTGGCCCGGGTCTGACAGAAGGGAAATGCTGTTTATGTCATACAAATCACTAAGCCATAAGCAATTCCATTAAACGTTTCTACGCTCGTGGAGCAAATGAGAAAACTCCGAGCTGGTGAGTTTTACTGAGATCTTTGTTTGCACACAGAAACGCTCAGGTTAATTTGGGCAAAATCTGGCGCAGCAGCAGATCTGCACACAGAAACTGAGAAGGATGGCTTATGGTAGGATTTTGGGAATGATCGTTTGCAGCAGGATTGATAAGCACAATTTGCAATAGGATGGATGAGGAGAGCTAAAATTCTGAACTGGAGCAGTCCGGGGATATTGTGCTTGAAGATGAAGTGTTATTTCCTTGGTTTATCTGATTACTAACGGGGGTTTTTTTTACCTGAATGGGACAGGAGGGGAAATTCCGGTGAGTAACAATCCAAGCAGGAGGTTTCTCGTGTGTTTTGAAAGCAGAAATGACAAATAAAAAATCACCCAGTCAACCACTAAACCCAGTCATGTAAAAATGAGCTCGTAAACGCCAAAAATTGGGTCTTTCCCGTGCAGTGGTGCCTCTTGGGGTTATTCCTGGATGCTGCAGGTTGAAAGCTGAGGAGATGCTGATTTTTGAAGGCCCTTTGAAGGTTTTTGAAGGCAGAGAAAGATTTGTCAGAATCCAGGATCCACCTGCTGAGTGCTGCTCTCCAACGTATCCTACTCATGGTTTACACCTCACCCCAGCCCACAGCACCTCCCTGAGCCCGCACAGGTGATGACAACCCAGCACCTGCAGAGCCGGGGGCTGGTTCCTGTCACAAAGCTGAGCAGCTGAAGGGGCTCCTAAAGCGTTCCTTGCCCCCACTGGCTTTTCCCTGCTCTTTTCCAGGAGGTTTCCACATCCTGCAGCTCAGCCAGTGTGGATTTTTGGAATTTTTTTTCCCTTCTTCTTAGTCCTTTAGCCCCATCTAGTGCTAAAGACAAACAAAAAATTTTTTTTTTTTCTTTAAATAAGCTGAAGAAAAAGCTTTTTTTTCTCCATCCCTGGCAGTGCTCAAGGCCAGGCTGGGAAATTTGGAACACCCTGGGACAGTGGAGTTGTCCTGGCCCGTGGCAGGGGTGGCACTGGGTGGGCTTTGAGGTCTCCTCCAACCCAGATCAATCTGAGATTCTTTCACCAGCCCAAAAACCAGAGCACAGCTCAAAAACCAGAGCACAACTACTTTGCTTTGCAGGGAATGCTGCAACCCCTGGGGGAATTTTGTGCAAGCAATGCCCTGGACAAAAGGATTTTGCAACTTGTGAGAAGAGAAAAGCACCAGGAAAAACCCAACATCGTCAGGTTTGGTGAACACTGTCTGACAACCCTGCCCCAACCTGTTCTACCTCCTGCCTTCCCCAAAATTCATGGCATGTGAAATGGTCTTACACCCCTAAATACAAATTGTTTGGAAATACTGCATTTTCCAGTGCTCCAGGGCTAATTATGATGTAGGAATTTTTTTTTCCCCCCGGGATAAGCGTCTTTTGGCAGAAACATTATTTAGAAATGGGAAATTCGAAAACATTTCACGAGCCAGAGCTTCTGTTCTCCTTCCCATCACTCTGCCCCAGATGCAAACAGAGATGAAGGGGGTGGATGCATCGCCCTGCTATTGTATTAAACTGGGATCAAAACCTACATTTATTTCCTAACATTTGCCAAAGCATTACAGAGAGGTGAGAGCACAAGAGCAGAAAGGCTGCCTGTCGGTGTTACAGGAGCCCTGATTTTTATTTTCCTGCCACGAACACGAGATTGGATCATCCATTATCAGCCTCTGGGGCTGCACAGGTTTGTCAATTCTCCCAGAGCAAATCCCCACTGCAGCAAAGTGGGGAAATGGGGAAGGAGCCTTCTGTGGTTTGCATTCCCAGCACATGAATTTGGGAATTTCATCTGGGAGAGCTGGGGCAGTCCTTACCTGGCATTTCCACTATAAATAAACTTTACTTGAAGTCCTGCAGAGTTCTGGGCTGGGAGTTATTCTGTTGTTATCTCAGATTTCCTGTGCCCACGCTGACACGCAACTGCTCGCTGTGGAAACCAATGCGCCGTGCTCTGGGTAATTCCCAGCATAATCTGAGCACTAATTAAACAAAATGGGGTTTTATCGTGATTCTTCAATATTTTCCCAGTGCAAGAAGCATCCCTGAAGAGCAGACACCTCACCAAACACTTGGGAATGTGGCAGTGATGGAATATTGTGCACTGACTTATTTAACACAGGAGAACAAACAGCAACAGCCCAGGGAGGAAGAACAAGCAAACCAACCCCAATTTTATCCGGGTAATTAAATCTTTTTCCGGCTTTTTCTTTCTTCCAAGGTGACCAAAGGCAGCCAAATGTGAGAAGGAAGGAAGGGCAGATGTTTGGTGGTGTGCTGCCCACGCTGTCATCAACACAACCCTGAGCTCACAGGGAAAGGCTCAGAGAGGGGGATTGCTGGAAAGTCAGATTGGACCAAAATCCAAATTGCCTAATGAGTATTTTCTCATGATTAAACCCCTGCCTTTCTCCTGCAGTCACAGCAGCCTTTGGCTCTCACCAGGCCCAGCTGCCAGCAGATGAATCCTCCTCTCCACCGTGGAGAAAATTCTCCAGCGGTTCAGAGGAGCAGCTGACATTTCTGCCTCTGCTGACAGAAAATCAGCCCTGGGCTGTCCTTGGGTGGCTGCCCTGCAGGAAAACCACAGCCACTGCACAAGCTGAAGCTCCAGCTTTTTGCTCCTTCCCATCTGATATTTGCCACATTTTGGGGTGTGACCAAGCCTCGTGCCCAGGTCTGGTTCACTCCAGGGCAGGATTTGTGGCTCAGCACTGCCCACACACCCAGATTTGAGGATTCATATGAAACCAGCCCATTCTACATCGTTTTGTTTGCCAAAACCCTCCCCACAGCAGCATCCAGACAGGGTTAGGTACCCACACAGATTGTTTTTTTCTAAAAGCCAGGCCTGTTTTGGCAGCTGAGCTGTGCCAGGGCTGGCAGCCCCTCTTTTGTATTTTCACTGCCCAGCTGAGGCAGGGCTGGTGCCCATTGGAGGACTCTGGCTTTGTTTCAGCACAAAACTGCTCAAAACATCTGCAGTGCTGCTGGAAAAAACTTGTTTGACACAGCCCCGAGACAGACCAAGGGTGTTTCAGCCACCAAATTCATCAGTGGTAGAGGAAACCATAAAAAAGGACAATTAACTCAGCCTGGATCCTGCTTAGGAAAAGCAGAGAGCAGCCAAGGAATACTCCAGTGTTGTGCATAACTGCAGGCTGACCTTGCTGTGTAAATGTGTTAATATTTAATAACATTTAATTCAAAATCAGCTTTCTCTGGCCTGTGTTACAGCGAGCTAACATGTTAAACCTGACAGTGAAGTTTTCCCAGATCCCTTTGGAACAGGGAGAAGCAGCATTTCCACAGCAAAGCCTAGAAACGGCACGAGCTGTTAGCAGGAGGGAAATGTGTGTGAGTGCCAGAGGATGTCAGGAAAAGGGATATCAGCAAACTTCCTAAGGGCAGTGGAAATGCAATTTGAAGCAGTTGTTGAACCCAATATCAAGAACAGCAGGGAAAACCTTCATCTGGGGCATTTCATTGTGCAGGATGTCAGACAAGCCCTTCACCTGTTGCAGGTTTGGCATCACTTCCATGTCCCATCGTATTTGGCCTTCCCTGGGAGCAGCTGAGGCTTTGGGTAGGAACACATTGGATCCTCAGGCAGTTCCCTGAGGAGTTTTATTCATGCTGGAGTCAGGTTTGTGCCTCACTGCTCCCCGTGACTCCTCTGGGCATCTCCAGGAGCATTTTTGGTGTTTCCTGGGGAGCAGGGGGTTCCCTGGGAGCACCCCCAGACCGTTCTGAGGGAACTGCCTGTGTGTGTTGGGGAAAATTCATGGCCTGGCACTTGCCAAGGACTCATCCCAGGCACCTGCAGCCACTTCTTGGCCTCCTCTGGAGACAGGGAAGTTCTCAGCTCCCTGCTGGCATCTCCCCAGGCTGGTCCATCTCTCCCCTTTTTTTCCATTTCAAATTTTGCCATTGCTCTTCTGTTGATTTGTGAGACCAGCTACAGGTTAAATCTGTGTTTGTGGTGTGTGTTTTGGGGAGGGAAAGGGATAAAAGCTGTTTTGTGCTGAGTCTAGAGGATTTTGATGGCTCCAGAGGGGTTGTTGATCATAAAGTGATGCTGGAGGAGGATCTGGTGTTGGGAAACGCTTGGGTTTGGACATCCACGAGCCAAATTTGGGGTCCTAAATTTTGCTGCTTTCCTGTATCCTGGGGATCAGCTCTGTTAAGGATCTCCCATCTCCTTCCCCAGTGGAAGGTGTCCCTGCCAGGGTTGGAATCAGATGGTTTCTATGGCCCCTTCCAACCCAAACCATTCTGGGATTCCACCATTCCAACCCTTGACAGAAACCCTGCCCCAAAAAAACCAGTCTGATCTCCATTTTTCCATCAAGCACCCAAAAATCTTGAGTCTGGAGTGCCTCCTTTTGCTCTGGGCTTGGCTCTGGACACAGCTGCAGTCCCAGGTCACCCGTGCAGAGTTTCCTGGAGCAGAGAGCTTTGGGTGGGCTGGGACGGGGCCGTGTCCCAGGCACTGCAGGACGTCAGGGGCTCCCCTGGAGACAGAGGAATGTTGGTGGTAGAAGGGTCCCCGTGAGGTCACAAAGCACCCAGAGGGGTCACACAGCACCCAGAGGGATCACACAGCACCCAAAGGGGTGACACAGCACCCAGAAGGGTGACACAGCACCCAGAAGGGTGACACAGCACCCAGAGGAGTCACACAGCACCCAGAGGAGTCACACAGCACCCAGAGGGGTGACACAGCCGGGCAGTGCTGGGCAGTGCAGGCTGGTGAGGCTTCAGCAGCACCCGTGGCCTCACCATGAGGTGGACAGGATGGGCCATGGTGTACATCCTGCTCCAGGCTCTGTGGAGAGCCCTGACGCTCCTGGCGTCCCTGGTGGTCCTGTTCATCCTGTTCACCGTGCTGCTGACAGGGAGACGGCACCCTGTGGGTGAGTCAGGAGCAGGGAGGGGCAGCCCCACGGTCCCTTCCAGGAGCATTTAGCTTTCAATATCCTGTTGAGAAGAAATTTAACCCTTTTCTTGGCTGATGCTCAGCAGAGCAGGCAGGCTGTGTGTTGGGAGCAGGGGTGGCCTCAGAGCACACAGCCCTGCAGAGAGTTCCCTCCTGGATTCCAGGATCCTGAGCTACTCCCAAAGCAATTCCAGCAGGATTGCTGGGGCTGGCTTTAGCTCCTGACAGCTCCTGCACACTTTGGTTTGGATCATCACTGCCCAGACACCTGACCATGAACACCACACGCCTGCATGGTGCTCCAGAGGGATCCACAGCCCTATGGCCCCTTCCAACGAATGTGCCATTCCATGTCCCAGCCACAGTTCCTGCCATGGAAAGCACATGGAAATATTTCATTTGAGCTTCCCTGTCCTTTTCACAGCCGTGACTGAAGGCAGTGGAGATCCAGGTGCTGAATCTGACTCTTCTGAACCCTACATGACTTTTGATCTGTTTTGGGAGCTGCCAGCTCAAGGCCCAAACGCAAGCGAGGCGTTTCCTGCAGGTACGAGAATCCAGCCTCACCTGGGGGTGTGGGGTCATTCCGTGTCCCCCTCCCTGTGCTGCTGCCCAGCCCGGACAGGGAGAGACACAGAGTGTGACAGGAGCTCCTTGAGGAGGTCTGGGGTTGTTGCACCTTNACACAGAGTGTGACAGGAGCTCCTCAGGGGGGACTGGGGTTGTTGCACCTCTTTTGGGGTGCAGCATTTGTTTTTTGGAGTTTGGAAAGGACCAGGCAGACAGCTCCAGGGTCAGCATGCAAAAATCTCCTTATTCTAATTTTCTGACTCCATTTATATCCACTGTACAAAGGTGGCCAATTATTGGCCAAAGCAGAACATCCCATCCCTTGGATTGGTGTTCATACCAATCACTCAAATATTCTATCAGAATCAAGGAATGTAAACATTTCTTATTTACATGAAAAAGGCTTGGGAACTCAGCTCAGAGTTCCAAAACATCAGAAGGTTTTTGCTTTAATATCAAGTGCAAGTCTGAGACATGTAAAAATCAGAGTCACCTGAGGTCCCTGAGCTCTCCCAGCTCCTCAGCAGCACGAGGGTCAGCACAGCCCGAGAGGTGATTCCAGGTTTTTCTGTGGTGGAAATTTTCCATTCTTTCCCCTTAAGATCTGAAGAATGAGACTGGATTGGGAAACACTTCCTGGCCATCGATGGAACGTTCTGAGTTAATGGCTTTACTGGAGGAAACACTTCCAGGTACGAGTGACCCTTAAGCACAGGAGTTGGGGAGCTGGCCTTTCAGACTCCCACGGGGAACGGTGATTTGCAATTAAACTGGCATTAAACTCCCTCTCCAAAGGGATGGAGTCCAAGCTTGTGGATGAGGAGGCACCTGAGGAAGGCCAGCAGGCACTGCCACACCCTGAGGAAAACAGCGAGGCCCTTCAGCCCACGGGTGAGTGAGGGATCCCTGTCCCCTGGCCATCCCTGGGGGTGGAGGTTATGGCCATTCCAGAGCCACGGACACTCACTCGGACCCTCGGGGTCCAGCACCCCTCACACCCCATCCCCAGACATTTCAGAGCTCTGGGTTTCCTCCAGGTGTGGCCAAGAGATTCAGCAGTGCTGAGGACACCAAGACAGACCCAGACACTGTGGAGGGCACGGCAAACGCAGGCACGGACGATCCAGAAATCATCTGGAGTATCTTGGGAAGGATCTTCCTCGCGTGTCTGCTCTATGCCATGATGGTTCTGCTGGTTGTCAAGGTGGCCCCAGCTTGGACAATGGACATAAAAGAGTGAGTGGTGACCTGTGGGGTGTGGGGGATTGGCAAATGTGGGTGCTGAGGGGCTGAACCTGCCATGAGGCATTTCCAGGATTGCCAAATGTTGGTGCAGGGTGTTGAACCTGCCATGAGGCATTTCCAGGATTGCCAAATGTTGGTACTGGGGGGCTGAACCTGCCATGAGGCATTTCTGGGGTGGCCAAATTTTGGTGCTGGAGGCTGAACCTGCCATGAGGCATTTCCAGGATTGCCAAATGTTGGTGCTGAGGGGTTGAACCTGCCATGAGGCATTTCCAGGATTGCCAAATGTTGGTGCAGGGTAGCTGGATCTGCCCTGAGGCGTTTTGAGAAGCAGGGCTCTGGATGCCCAGTTGGTCACTGGCCAAACTCAGCAGAGATTGGTGCTGGGAGCTGGTGCCCCGTGCCCTGCCCAGAGCCCCCTGTGCCCACAGCTCCTGGGTGTCCACATCCCATGGGATGTCCAGCACTGCTCCACATCCTCACCCTCACCACACACCCAGCCCCAGCAGGGTTTCAGCAGCTTCTTCTCCCTCCACAGGCGCTTTGCAGCTTTGAGAGCTGGTTCTGAGCTCCTCTACAGCGAGAGAGGAAACAAGGAATTTATGGTATGAGTCTAAATAAAGATGAGCAGCACAATGGTCTGCGTGAAAGTTTTGGATTGGGAGGAATTCTTGCTCTCCCTTCTCTGGAGACTCCACGTGCAGCTCCCCCCATCACCAGCAAGACCCAGCCCTGTCAGAGCAGGTCCAGAGGAGCCTCTGAAAATGATCCCAGGGCTGCAACAGCTCCCTGGAACAGAAACCCTGTGAGACTTTGGGGTCTTCTCCTCCTCATCCTGGAGGAGAAAAGGCTCCAGGAGACCTGGTTGTGACCTTTCAGTGGATGAAGAGGGGCACGGGAAAGGCACTGAGATCTTTCTTTGTCAGGGTTGGCTGTGCCAGGCCCAGGGGTGAGGGGTTTACACTGCCAGAGGGCAGGGATGGATGGAATATTGGGATATCACTGCTCCCTATGAGGGTGGGGAGTGCTGGGATGGAATTCCCAGAGGAGCTGGGGCTGCCCCTGGATCCCTGGAATTGTCCCAGGTCAGGTTGGAGCACCCTGGGACATTGGAAGGTGTCCCTGCCCACAGCAGGGGTGGCTCTTGATGGGATTTTAAATCCCATCCAAGCCAAACCATTCCATGACCCTCGGTGATGTCAGGTGGGCAGTGAAGGAACTTTGCACTAAAGCAAATTTTTAAAGCCTTGAGCAGCTTTGTTGGTTCTTAGCAGCATTTAATAAGTGTATTTGTATATTCTCCTTTCTGGCACATTAACTTCTTAAATATATGTGGCTCTATCCCATATTTTAACTGAGTTAAAATTGTGAAATGCAACAAAATCAGTCCTGAATGAAACACCAGGGTGAACGTCTTACCTGGAAATTCACAGCACAATAAAAGCCAAATGGAAACTCACTAGAACTCCCATAAAACACAGTGCAATTTTGAATACTGCATAAAAGCACTTGCAGGTTCCTCTTTCTGTAAAAATATCCTGTATTTACAGAGATTCTTAAAGTGAACAGGGCTCAGTGTTGTGCTGGAGGCTTTTTAAGGGAAAATAAAGATGATAAAATACAGTGGAAAAGATAAATCGTTTACTTTTGGAAGCATTTATTGAAACTATCAGTGCTTAAACCTAAGGGTCTGAAAGACAAGAAATGAACAATGCAGGTGTGCAAGGGATGGGTTGTGCAATGAAACAGTGAATTTCTATTTTAATTTGCTACTCTGGGATTCTTCTTTTGATAAAAACCTCATTCCACCAGCAGCCAGGAGCAGCACTTGGGATGGGGTTTGGTCCTAGGTGGGAGCCTGCCTGCTCCAGGGGACAGACCTGGGAGAGCCCTGCAGCCTCTCGGGGATGGCTGCAGGTCAGGACACTGAGGGAGGACAACTCCTTCTTTCTGTCCCTGCACCTTCAGCCTCTCCAGCAGCAGCACTTGGCTCCCAGACACTCCCAGAGAGGTTTTGCCTTCTCACTGGGGATCTAAAGAGGAGCTTTGTGCTGAGTTAACCTTCTCCAACCCCAGAGAGCCTGGCCAGGCTGTGTCTGGATGTTCCTTGCTGGAAAAGGAGTCCCTCAGCCTCGGAGATGGATGAGCCCACGGTGGCACCTCGGCCATGACGTCCACCAGAACTGGAGGATCTTTGGAGATCCCCTCACCACCTCTGCATTCCCAGGAGGACACGGCCTCCCAGAACAGCAGCTCCTGCTCCAGTCTCATCCCTGTTTGTCCCCCTCAGGTGCTGCTCGCCCTGGTCCCTGCTCACTCCACCCATGGCCACGGGCCCCTGGCCACCGCCTCCCTCTTCTCCAGCACGGGCGGCTGCGAAGGCAGGGCGGGCAGGGGGGGCAGCAGGCGGGAGGACTCGAACCTGTATCCTGCCAAAATGCTCCTCTGGGGCTCCTTGAGCACCGACCAGAAGGCTTCAGGCCTGGCCCGGAGGCGCTGCGGTGCCTGGGGCTGCTGCAGGATGAACACCTTGGAGTCCTGCTGGCCCCTCCTGGCCTGGGCACTCCATGGCAGGGATGAGCTCCCAAGAGGGATTTTCCTTTCTCCTTCTCTGCCAGGGAGAAGTTTCTTTCCTCTTTCTCTCTCAAGGAGATTTTTCACTTCTCTCTGTTTGAGACGGAACTTTTCTCCTTCTCTTCCAAGAGGAACTTTCTTTTCTCCTCTTCCGAGAGGAACTTTATTTTCTCCTTTTCTTCCAGGAGAAACTTTGTTTTCTCCTCTTTTGGGATGAGCTTTCTTTTCTCCTTCACTTCCGACAGCATCTTTTGCTTTTTTTTCTTTTCCTTGTCCAACTTTCTTTTCTCCTTCTCTTCCAAGAGAATCTCTTCCTTCTCCTTTTCTGAGGGGATCTCTTCTTTCTTCTATTCTGAGAGCATCTCTTCTTTCTCCTTCTTTTCTGAGAGGATCTCCTTTTTCTCCTTTTCTGAGAGGTTCTCCTTTTTCTCCTTCTTTTCTGAGAGGATCTCCTTTTTCTCCTTTTCTGAGAGGTTCTCCTTTTTCTCCTTCTTTTCTGAGAGGATCGCTTCCTTCTCCTTTTCTGAGAGCATCTCTTCTTTTTCCTTCTTTTCTGAGAGGATCCCTTCTTTCTCCTTCTCTTCCAAGAGAAACCCTTCTTTCTCCTTCTCTTCCAAGTGAATCCCTTCTTTCTCCTTCTCTTCCAAGAGAAACCCTTCTTTCTCCTTCTCTTCCAAGTGAATCCCTTCTTTCTCCTTCTCTTCCAAGAGAATCCCTTCTTTCTCCTCCTTTTCCAAGCTGACCTTTCTTTTCTCCCTCTCTCCCGAGGGGATCTTTTCTTTCTCCTCTCCCTCCTCTGCCCCTCTGAGCTGCTGCTCCCTCTTTGTCACTCTGCTTTGACTGTTGGCCCTTGGGCAGGGGTTTGCCCATGGCTTGGTCAGCCCCAGGCTGCTTTCCTGCAGCTGCAGCCCCTGGGATCACTGCAGGCTTCCTGGAAGGACACAGCAGGAGGGGTCTGAGGTCTGAGTGAGGCTGGAGGGCTCTGGGGCCACATTCTGCCCACAGGAGCTTCGTGCCCCATGGCTGTGCCCAGCTCAGGAGAGGAACCCCCTGAGCTGGAAGGTGACACTTGTCTGTCCCCATGCACGGCTCCAGCTGTCATGGGGGGCTCTCCCAGAGGGATGGAGAGGAACCAACCCTGTGCCATGGAGGGATGGAGAGGAACCAGCCCTGTGACATGGAGGGATGGAGAGGAACCAGCCCTGTGACATGGAGGGATGGAGAGGAACCAGCCCTGTGCCATGGAGGGATGGAGAGGAACCAGCCCTGTGACATGGAGGGCTTTCCTGGAGGGATGGAATGGAACCAGTCCTGTGGGAAGAGGGGCTCTCCTGGAGGGATAGAGAGGAACCAGCCCTGTGCCATTGGGGGCTCTCCTGGAGAGATGGAGAGGAACCAGCCCCGTGACATGGGGGGTTCTCCTGGCTGGATGGAGAGGAACCAGCCCTGTGCCATGGGGGGCTCTCCTGAGGGGATGGAGAGGAACCAGCCCTGTGCCATGGGGGGCTCTCCTGGAGGAATGGAGAGGAACCAGCCCTGGGGCACGGGGGGCTCTCCTGAGGTGATGGAGAGGAACCAGCCCTGGGGCATGGGGGGCTCTCCTGGAGGCATGGAGAGGAACCAGCCCTGTGACATGGAGGGGTCCCAGCAGCCCCAGTCTGTCTGGTGGGCATCCTGGGGAATCAGCTGTGGCTGGATGAGGAACCAGCCCCACACCCTGAGCCTCCAGGCTCACCTGCCCCGAGCGTTGTGCTTTATCTCCACGGCCTCCTCATCCCTCAGAGACAGCCGCTGTCCTGCCTTGGCAGTGGAACCCTGGTGGGCTGGCACAGGCAGGCCAGGAAGGCTCCCTGGAATCAGGAGGGACAGAGCTCATCAGAACAGCCCAGCTGGGGTGCTGCTGGCCACCAGTGACACTTGGTGATGCTCAGGCCTCTTCCCAGCACATCTCAGAGGGAATTCTCACTCCCCTCACACCACTGGCACCCTCTCAGCCATAGTGCCAGGTTTGGAACACGTTTGGGTTTACTCTTCTGAAAGCTGAGGGAATTCCCAGGAGCAAGCACAGGCCCTTGGATCCCCACCCTCCTGCTGGACCAGGGATCAGCAGCTTGGGCTCCTCCCAGCCCAGGGCTCAGCTCTTGTGGAGCCAACCTGAGGAGAAAAGGCCATGACGAGCTGGCACCGAGCTTTGGCACCATCAGATCCTTGTGACAACCACGGCTGGGGATTCTCCCATCAGATCACATCCCCCAGTGCCTGTGCTATGGAAACGAGCTGGGAGCTGCTTTACCTTCCACGCTTTGCCTTTTGTCCTCCTCAGGAACAAACCCACCGTCCTTGGGATCATCCCTGGGCAGTGATGAGGCCAGAAGTGTCTGTTCAAAGCTGGAGACAAAGAGAAAACACAATCCTGACCCAGGTCCCCACCAGCCCTGCCCCTCTGCCACCATCACCTGCCCACAGGTGAGTTTGGCTGTAGGGTAAAGGCCACTGTTGTCCCAATTCAACTGTGCCCCAACGCCAAGGAGTGTCCTGGGAAAGAGGGACACCCAGGAAAGGATTCCTGGTCGTGATGGGAAGCAAGGATTGCCTGAATTTCTCCCTGTGTCCCCTCAGGTCTGCTCACAGGGTGAGGAGCAGGCAGACACCAGTGACAGTCAGAGCTCTGCAGGAATGTTGTGATCATGAGTGGAAACTGCTCCCGGATCTCTCCAGAAGCCAAAGCTCCCGGGGTGTTGGACTCACTTGGGAAAGATGATGACACGGCCCGTGAAGCTCAGGGAAGAAATGGGCACTGCCTGGGGCACCACCATGTCCAGCTGCTGGAGAGCCTGCAGCACAGGAATGGGGAAGGTGCCAGCACATCCTCAGTGTGCCCAAGGCACTCAGGAGAGGAGGGTTCAGGGCAGGTAGAGCAGCTGGAATCGTTCTCCTGCCTGGCCAGGAACCCCTGGCCACATCCCAGTGTGCACCTGCCAGCAGTGCTGGGGAGCTGCTCTGGCTCTGCCCAAGCAGGGGAGAGAAAAACCCACTCACCTTGAGCACAGCACTGTCCTGGACCCTCTCCCCAATCACTTTCTCCAGGAAGTCCAGGTAGAATCTCATTTGCACCCTGCTGCCCTCGATGAGGAGCACACCCACATCCCTGAGGACGAAGGCGATGCTGGTGCCCTTCTGCAGGCAGTGGTGGAGCAGGGACGTGGTGCCCAGGATGCAGCACTCCGCTTTCCTCCTGGACACAGAGGCCTCCACGGCCACCCTGCCGTATTTCAGAGGCTCCAGCTGCTTTCCCCCTGCAAAACCACACAGAGGGAGGTGGAGGCTCTTCCCCAGGGCTTGGTGTTTCCCAGAAGGTGTTTTGGAAATGTGGTGGGATGCCCTGCTCCACCCTGGGCCTGCAGGGTCAAATCCTCTGTCTCACCAGGCAGCTCATCCTTATTTTCCAGGCTCTGGACTCCTCCAAGGTTCCTGGCCAGGTGGAACACCGGCATCTGCAGGATCACACTCCTGTTCCCCACCAGGGCCTCGGTGTGCACCACATCAAAGGACCCAAGGGTGGGAATTCGGACCCCCTGGAGCAGAAGGGAAAGGCCCAAAGGGTGAGAATCAAACAGGGGGAAGAGCTGAGGATGGTCCCATCAAGGGATGGTGCCTTTGACTGAACTCTGCCCACTCCCACTGCTCAGCACAGCGGGGAGAGCCCTGGGGAGGAGATGCTGGGGCCTCTCCTTTCCCTTCTCCCACCAAAAAAATCCCTGCTGGAGTAGCCAGAGGCAGCTCCGGGGCACCCCCAGTGACCAGGATCAGCCCTGTGGTGCAGTGCCACCCCCAGAGGTGATTCCACCCTTGCACAAGCTCCCTTTGTCCCTCAGCAGGGCGTTTTGGGGTGGCTTTCCTGCATTCTGAGGAGGAAAAGAGGAACTGCAGGCCATGATCCATGAGGAGGGCATGGGAACCCCTCTGGGTGGGCAAAGAAGGTCGTGGTGGTGCCGCAGGGTGTTTTGTCCCACCTTGTGCAGGGACAGCCGTGCTCGGACGTAGCCGGCCACTGCATCCCAGACAGCCTTTCTCTCTGGAAAAGAGGGAAATTCCAGGGTTTGCTGTGCTTCTCTCAGCCTCCCAGCACCCCTGGGTGTGTGGCACTGCTGTCCCCAGCCCCACGTGGGTCACTGCTGAGTCCCCAAATCCCTGAGAGAGCAGGGCCGTGCTCCTGGCTGTACCTGCGGGGGTGATGCTGGGCATGAGGAACACAGACCCCATCCCATCCCAGAAATCCATCTGGAACGGGCTGACACCACTGGCCACAGCCATGTCCTCAGTGCTGGGAACGTTCACCCCCAGGGTTCTGTCCCCTGGGCCCCTTCTGTCCCCTGTGTCACAGGCTTTGTGTGACATCACGGCCCCAACGATATTCCAGACCAGGATTATGAAAAACGGCGCTCAGGGCCCTTTAAATGAGGATTTGAGCTTTAAAATCATAAACCTTGGAGCTTAGCAGTGTGGTTTTGCAGTCCCACAGACTGGGTTTGGACCTCAAATCAACTTTTTGGTCTCCCAAATGCGGACTTTGAGGATTTAAAAGTGATTTAAAAGCTCTTCCCCTCACTTTTGAGGCTTGCATTATATAAAATAAGGATTGGGCTTGGAAAGCTCAGTGCTGAGTCTGAGAAATAACCAACAACGATCATTTGGACCTTGAAACTGTGGTTAGGGGTCTAGATTTTTCTTTTTTTCCCCATTTTTTTTTTAATAGTATTTCAATAGAGGGGTTTCACCACCCAAGGATTATTTTTTTCTTCAGGATCCCTCAGGAGGCACCAGCTCTTAAAGCAAGAACTCAGTGCTGTGCTGGAGGTTTGTGAGGCAGGGAAAACAGAGACAATAAAATACAGTGAAAAGGATAAATGCCTTGACTTTGGAGACATTTAACGAATCACTCAGTGCTCAAAGCCCAGCGTGCAAAGAGGCTGAAGGATGAGGAATTGATGAAACAACCACAACACAAAATGCCAGATAAAATGGGTTTATAAAGTGAGCAATATTGCGATTTGGAGTGACCTCCAGCCTCCCTAATCTTCAACAGCAAAACCTTTCTGACACCAAGGAGAGCGTGATGGATCTTTTATGGCCTTCATCTGCCTCTGGCAGGCTCAAAGGCTACCTGGAGAGTTTATCTAACTCCAGGCTTGGGTGATCAGAGGTGCCAAGGGGATTAAGGAAGGGATTTGATGCAGTCAGGGGTGTCACATTTCGGGATTTGATAAACCAGACATCAAACCCGGTGATTTAAAGTCATCAGAGAGAAAATGAGGGCAGCCTTAAAGCGATGTGAGAGGGAAGCAAAAACAAAGGCTTGTTCCAGGGTCAGGGCACATCGAGCAGTCCAAGGGAGATAAAGAAAAGTCCCCGAGGCTGAGGTGAGAGCTGAGGGCTGTCCTGAACCTCTCCAGACACACAGTTTGTCCTCATGTGGTGCAGCAACACGAAACCTCAGCCCTGTTTGTAAAATATCACTTTTCAAAACTCCTTATGGCATAAAACTTCCCAGATTTGCCTCCAGAACAGGGAAGGCTCCACTTAAAGCCATAAAGTTTTGTCTGGGCAGGCTCTGCTCTGTTTGCCCCTCATTAACCTCAATTGTGCCACCTTCAATTCCCCAAATATGATGTACAAATCTGAGACCTTCCAATAAAATTCAGTCACAACACACCTGGACTCCAAAAGAAACTTCAGCCACACAGCAGGCCAAGGGGATTCCAAAAATGCCAGAGAAAACCAAGTGTGCTGCTTTCAATTGGGTTTTCACAACAAAAACAAACAGTGAAAATTCTTCAGCTGTAATGTCCTTACAGATAAGGGACACGACACCACCAGCACTCAACCTGTGGGTATTTCCACAGCTGAATATTTGCAACTCCAATATTTCCTGGGCAGGGAATAATATTGAATTTTGGGGTGCGATATTGAAATTGGAACAGAAATTCCCTGAAGCTGCAAAGCCACAGGGGAAAACCCTCGGATCCTCCAACTCGGGCACCGGAGAGCGGGAAGGGAAAACAAACAGAAACCGGGAGGAGGAATTAATGATGCATTTAATGAAGAGAAATCAAAACTCGTTTGTTGTTTTGGGAGGAGAAGGCAGCTTCGAGCACCACGGCAATAGGAGCCGAACAACATCAAATTGATGTCTTGCCTGTCAGAGCGAGAGCAATAAATTATTATTTTCCGTGATTTAATTTTCCCTTTTAAAGCAAATACTTCATCCTGCTCGGCTTTAAAGGGAGAACCACATCATTTAAAACAACTTAAAAATATCAGCCTAATGAGCTATAACAGAGACATTTATAGAATGCAACGTGGGGTTGTGATTCAGCTTCTTTTAAGCAGCGAGGAGCAACATTTGTTACTGGGAGGTGTTTTCCCGAGCAATTAGGCACAGGAGCCTAATTAAAATTAACTCAGTGTTCAAATAAGCATAAGAGAATAATATTGGTAATCTGCAGGCACACAGCAACAGCTGGAATGTTGCTTTTTTTGTTGTTTTTTTTTTTAACACCTTCCTTGAAGAATGATGGAGGTTTCAGGAGCACATCCCAGAGGCTCCATCTCCAAGGTCACCTTTAGAAAGTCAAAATATTTCAAATGGATTGGCTGAATGCTAATTGCTGTTCCAGGCGGAATTTTGGGGATTTCATAACTCTGGGTGCTGATCCAGGTCTCGACGTGACGAGCACAAAACTGAAATTGCTGTAAAAACTGTGATTGCACAATTAATAAAAGCTACGAGGCGGACATTTTTCAACAGGACACTGACATTTATCATATTCCTGGCAGCTTCATTGTGAGCCAGTTATCATATTTCTGGCAGCTTAATTGTGAGTCAATTAACACAGAGTTGATTACTAAAAATGTTGTGTTTCCTTTCAGTACAATTCCTTTGCATTTGGACAAACCCTCACAAAATATTTTTTAAAAAAGCACCATCAATTTTGTGATGTATTCACACAGAAGTCAATAATTCTTTGTTCTTTAGATAGAATTGGAAGGACCCAAATCTTCCAATCCTTCTGCCCCAGCAGAGCAGCACCACCCTGAGAACACCATCTCAGTGTCTTTTGCTCAATAATATCTTTAAAATAAGGATTTTAAAACGGCATCAATTAATTATTTATGGTGGCTCAGCACATCCAGCAACTTCCTTGAGTGTTTTGTATTTATGAGTCCCTAATGTTGGGCTTTCTTGCCCCTAATTCCTCCTTCCCAACAAAATAATTTACGGTTTTGAGGCTGCCTGCTCACCTGCTCCCTGCCTTTGCAACTGACATCTCCACTGCCAAGTGCCTGGAGGTTTTAATTAGCTTTGAAGGAAATATTGTTCATTAATAAAACCTCGGGATGGTAAAACATCCTCTAATTAGCTCAGGGAGTGGAGGGGGCCAAGTGGAATAGGAATGGGCATTATTTTTAGAGCAGAATGCCTTATGTTTGTGGGGATTTTAAAATTGGAATGTGAAGGGCAGAAAGGTGGAGCAATTCAGCCAATTCATAGATTTGGGAGAAGGATTTTTTTTTTTTTGGTCAAAAATAAAACAAAATATACATTTAACACCTGGATTTTTGTGTGCAATCGGGATGTCTTTGTGACAAAAAAAGACAAAACCGACAAAAACAACAAAAAAAAAGACAAAAATGACAAAAATGACAAAAATGACAAAAATGACAAAAATGACAAAAAACACAAGGCAATGGTTTATACTGGGGAAAGAGGGGAGATATCCCAGTTATGGATCTGTGGGAGTAAATGCTGTGCAATTTAATAGAGGGTGTAGAGAGTGAGTAAAGCAGTTACAACACGACAGCAACGTGATGGCAAACATCTTCTTCCTAAAGGATTTACTCCATCCTACAGAGCAAAAGGATGTTTTAGGAAAAAAAAAAAAAAATCTGGCTGCTTTTTTATATAGCAGAGAGAACTTGAAGAAATAATAATTAGGTTAGAAAAAAAAAAAAAAGGTTTTTTTTACAAAAGAATGTGTGTGCTGGCAGGAGGGAAATCCTGGGGGTTTCTGTGGCAGAATTTTGCCGAATTTTTAATATTTAATGCCAGTTCTACAGAGGTGAGGGATTAAACTGGTCGAGGAGAAGTCTGGGAATCAGCAGGAAAAGCTGGAAAAGCAGCAAAGCAGGGATAACCAGGAGAGGGAGTCCCGGTACCACCGACTGCAGCCATCCTCTCAAATTACACATTTCCTTTCCTAAAAGTGCCCAATTTTCCACCAAAAAAAGGGACAACGAGCAGAAAATCCAAGTCTCAGTGCAATAATAAATTTGTATTACACCCACAGAGCTCATTGGGAGAAATTCCCCTTCCTGTGGGAATGAATGTCAAGTTTTACATTAATTATAAAGTTATCAGTGCTCTGTTTTGGGTTTGGGTGTGTTGGGGGTCAAAACACAGAAGGTGTTTTGGGTTTCAGGTCAGCACCAGATTTCTTTTGGTCACTTTTAGATTCTGAGCTATCCTGGGACCACCTGAAGTTTTGTGTCACCAGGATTTCCTTTTAGGCTTGGGTTTGATGATTTTTAATTTTTTTTTTAAGGTTTCAATAGAAAACAATTCTTACTTCCAAAATATCAATAATTTCAGTGGTGTCATTCCTGACCCAGACATGTACAGTTCAAATAAGAATCCAATTGATCCCTAACCTCAATCTTTTTAATTTAATCTAATTTTTGCAAGTTGTATTTTATGTACTTTATGGGGAAAAAACCCTTTTTTTTCTAAAAATCCAATTCTTACAATTTATGAGGTAATTTGGGCAAAGAATTCTTGAAGCACTTCAAAGTTCTCCTGAATTTTGAGGTTATTACAGTGAAAAACACCAGGGGTCTGTTTGGTGGCTGTCACTGGTGCAGCAACAGCGTCCCCCAGCTTTGATTTCTCCCCATCCAGCTCTCAGGAGAGTAATTGGTGGCTCTTTCAGAATAATTAATGACATTTTCCAGTCAAATCAGACGAGAAGCTCCTCAGCATTATTTCAGGCTTGTACTGAGCAGAGCTGATGCAGTCAAGAGGAGGAATAGAAAGTCCTGGACCGGTGACTGAGCAGATTTATTCTCTGTTAATGCTTCAGAGTGGGCATCTCTGCAGCTCCAGCAGGAGAAATTGAGTTTTCAACCCCAGGAATCTTTAAATTTCACAATCAGATCTGTCTAGAAACCCTCTTGACCATCTTGTGAGCTGCATGTGAGAGAGGGAGGGGAGGAAAAGAGAGAATTTGGATCAGCGATGGCTCCCATCAAATTTCAGTAGCACTGAGCTGGCTGGAGGTTGAATTCCAAGACATAAAGAAATTATCCAGAGGAAATTCAGCTCAGCAGGGGCCACATAACCACTCAGGGACAGAATGTGCTGAACCAGAAGAACATTTTTCCCTCTTGCACCAATTCTGGCCATTTTTTGTAAGTCACAGAGCTGTGCTGAACTCGCTGGAGTTGCACCTTTTTTTGCAGCAGGACAGATCTGCTTGGCTGGGTAGAAATTGTTTTTTTTTTTCTTCTGGAGAACATTCCCCATTCAGCTTCTCAAGAATCCTTGTGGGAAAAATAAGACCTCAACGCAAACTGCTGGATTTTATTATCATTGTTATTATTTATATTAGAACATGTTCAGTTGGAAAGCAGAAAATTTCCCGGAAACGTCGCTGTAATGCATTAAGAGAGAAATTCCCATCAAAAATCCAGGGATTCCTTTGAGCTATATTAATTTTATTCCTTCTCTCTTTCCCTGGGCTGGATCCAGAGCAATGCTGGCTTTGCACAGGCACTCAAAGGAAAGAATTCAGCTGTAACCCTCAGCTTGCTCACCTGTGTGGGTTTGCAGCATTGCCCCAGAAATGTGCCTGTGATTTGAAAACTTCTGATTTACGCTTTCCCTCAGACATTAAAATAACACAGCATTAAAATCACAGCAAACATGGGGTGACTCATCCAGCTCCCAGCCGATGGATGCGGAATTTTGCATCGTGAAAACAGAATTACGTCTAAAAATTACTCAGAGAATCATCTTCCATTGCACCAGGTACTTTCTGCACGATACCGTGGCAAAACAATGAATTTATTTTGCAGCGTATTGCTTGGTGTTTGGGGTTTTAAAAAGAAGAAAATCTTCTCTGCCATCTGTGTGCTCTTCAAAAATATTTTTAACCTCATTTGTTTGAGGTCGTGCTTGTCTTTAGACAGGGTGTGCCATTTTCAGCTTTCATTTCTCGTGGTTATCAAACTTTTCTGCTGTTTACAGATAAATCCTCTCTGGTGCTTGCACAGGAATGTCCTCAAAGGAAGGGAAAGCTACTGGGGAGGAAAAGAGCCTGGCTCTAATTTGACCTCCCGTGATTTGTAGGAATTTTTGGACTCTGGGACCGTGCCTGCTGAAAGCTGCCTGGGTGAGCTCAGCCCAGCTCCCTCACATTTCTGCTCCTCACGCTTTGGGCAGCACAGGGGAGTTGAAAGGGCTGCTCTCCTCTCTGGGAGCCCTGGAGGCTGGAAATTTCAGGCTTTCTGTTCTAAAAGGCACTGACCCTCAAGAACCACATTTGACCTGAGACCGTGGAACAGAATTCTGAAATGGAGTGACAGCGCTGGGGTTGTGGCTGTGGAGTTTGAATAGGATTGTGTGATCTCACAGGGTGAAAAACTTAGATTTAAGATTTTAGTATTTAGTAATACATGGAGCAAGATGGAGGATTTAGGGCATTGTCTGAGCCTTTCTTCTTCACCTACTTCTTCATCTTCTTCTTCACCTTCTTCTTCACCTTCTTCTTCACCTTCTTCTTCACCTTTTTCTTCATCTTCTTCTTCACCTTCTTCTTCCTTCTTCTTCATGGGTTTGGGTGGTTTTCTGTAATTGATTAGTAAAGTCTGCATTGCAGACCTCAAGTCGTTAGTTATTGGATTTAAAGTAAAAATAATTTAGGTGGCATTTCATAATTGGATGGATTGTCCTTGAAAAGATCTTGTAGAGATGGAGAAGTGCTCCATTTTACCTCTGTTTTCTGACTTGTTAGTTAGAGCTCATGNCTTGTAGAGATGGAGAAGTGCTCCATTTTACCTCTGTTTTCTTACTTGTTAGTTAGAGCTCATGGCTCGTGAGGCTGAAATATAAAGAATTAATAAACACTGAGTCCAAACACAAAACTGTGACTGCTCTGTATTAATCCTGGCTCTAACACAAAGAAGAAAAGAAGATACCTCACACTCTTCCATCCCTGAACTTGCCCTGGTGAAGTTTTTTGGGGTGTTTTGCTATGTTTGCTCACTGGTGGGGTTCCAGTCCTGCCCCACCACTCACACTCAGGGCAGAGATGGTGTGGGCAGGACAGCGCTGCTCTCTCTCAGATGAAGAAATCAATTTTATTCCTTGTCTGCAGGATCCCTTTAATCCCAGCATGGTTTGGGCAGGAAGGGTCTCCAAGCCCATCCAGTTCCACCCCTGCCCCACCTTCCACCATCCCAGGTTGCTTCAAGCCCCATCCAACCTGGACTTCCAGGGATCAGGCATTTCATCCTGAGCTATTCTTGATGAATCCCAAGGATCAAGGCAGGTAAAACGAGGCCAAACATCCCCATCTGCCCCACGTCTTCATTCCCACACTAAAGAAAGCTCAGCCTATTTCCTGGCGCACTTTTTGCTGCTTCTCAGCGTGGCTGAGAATTAAAATCTCTTCACCCCACCACAAGAATGTGATCTGGTTACAGCGCTGGCTCGTGTTTACTTTAGCAGGCAAATCACAGGCACTCTCTAATCCTCCAGTGCTTCCACCAACATTTCTCATGTCAGGGGAAAAAAAAAATAATAATAATAAAAAAAAATCTACAGCCTTTTTGAAACGGGTAAATATAAATATATAGCGCACAACATGTCCTGTTCCAGCGGGGTGAGAGCCTCAGGACTGATTGATAACACGGCTCCTTTCCTGCTCCGCCTCTGCACCAGGAGAACTAAATCAAGGTTTTGAAGGAGAAGTGTTTCTATTTTTAGTAGAGAAGTGTGCAACCACCCCAGCCTTTGCTAAAATTCTGCCTCTACCTAAGCTGGCTTTGTCCAGCAGAGTATTTTCTTGCTTCTTTATTTTTGTCTGAGAATTTTGAATGCGTCGAGTCTGCTCCACACCTGAATGTTTGCCAGAACTGCAGCCCAGCTGGAGAGGTCTGTGGTGATCATCAGGTTGATCAGAAGGAGACAATTCTCCTTTTGGATTTGCAGATGGCAGCTTGGGAAGGAGGGTGGCTTTCCCCTACAAAAATATTGAGCATTAAGAAAAGAACCAGGTCAAAATTTTCTGTGTGAATAGGGAAATGTAGAGAAGCACAATACACATCAATCAAACCACGTTTACCTTCTCAATGTATTTAACTCCATTTACAACACAACTCTAAAAGAAATTCCACTTTGATATTTGTTTTTCATTTCCTAACAGAACAGTGAGGCCATTTAGACAAGTTTTTCTCCCTGACAAAAGAAATTTAACGAGAGCTGCCGTCACCTTGGCAGCCTTTTGTATGCATAATACATCATTTTTCATTCTCAGAACCTCTGTGCTGAAAATTTACAGGCAATGCTTTTGTTTTGCCAATAGAGAGGAAAGCGTTTGCTCTGAATTGATGGGAATTTCTGCCTTTTTTTTTTCCCTTTTTCTCCCTGCAGTGAGGATGTCTGCTGGGGAAGAGCAAACTGCAGCCTGGTTTTGCTACAGTGCACACTGACAATGAGAAAACAAAGAACGTTCCAGGGCACTCCAGGATCAATGCAAGCTATAAATCAAATTGCTCCCAATAAAGCCAGTGGTTGTGCCACGAGAATCCGTTTGAAATTCACCCCACTTAATTTAAATATTTCCCTCATAAAGAGTTTTTTGCTGCCAAACATTCTCTTCCTTTTGTCCTTTTCGTCATTTGGAATGAACCAAAGACACCTCAAAGCCTTTTCTTTCCTCAAAGCCATCAAATGAGCTTAAACATGGAACCAGGGGGAGAAAGCTGGCAGGAACTGTCAGTTAAAAAACCCAAAACCACTTTTTCCATGTTGTGTTCCATGTCCTGTACCCATTGGGAGAGCACTTCACGATAAATGCACTTTTTTTAGATTCAATTTGAAATTTGATTCGAAAACTAAATTTGAAATTTCGTTTTGAAATTTAATTTTAAACCAAATGTTAGATTTCAATCTATCAGGCAGCCATTGGTGGCCACAGAGGGACAGCACTGCAGCACCCAAGAAAAGGCAGAAATGTCTCTTTGTATTAAATTTTATATAAACCATGGCTACAGGAGTGGGCTGGGCTGGAAGAGCTCGTGGAGTTTTGTTGATATTTGTGTGATTGCTGCTGGATCTGGGCCCATGGGAGGCAAACTGGTCGCAGTTAGAGAAACGACTGGCTCGGAGATTTTTCTCATGGAACGGCTTTCTGTTGGAAAATGTCAGATTCTCAGAACCCAAACTCTTGGTGGGAACAAACACAGCACATCAAACAGCAGTGGCACTCCTGGGAGAAAGGGGAAGCAGAGAAAACAAAGAAAAGAGGGGGAAAATCCCTCAATATCTCAAAAAAAAAAAAAAAGCAAGAGTGCTAATGATGTTTACACGAGATGCTGAGGTTCTGCTCCAGCAATTATTGCAATGCAAAAAGGAAATAACTGGTGGTGCGCTTTGAGCGTATCAAAAATTTTATACAGCACGTAGCAAAATATATTCTGAGTGTTTACCAGAAGCCTCTGGTTCTTGATCAAAGCAGAAAAATGAGTTTTCTGTTGGTTGTGCTCATGTTTCTGTGTCATCTTCTCCTCGCTGCACATTTATTTCACAATGTATCAAACCGCTCTCTTCACTTCTTCCTCCACGGGTTTAGCCAGGCATGAAGCGCTAATAGCAGTGCTGGTAAATGCTTTTCAAGCTTAATTAATGGTCAGGAGAAACGTCAAAACTCTTGACAAGATTGTTTTTTTATAGTGTGGGTAAATATTATTGTCTTGCTCATAGTAGAGCTGGAGCCCCGGGGAAGTTTGCTAGAGGAAAATCATGACATTGCCTATTAATAATAAAGTAATTGCAGATGTTTTGGCAGATAATGTGGTCGTGGAGGTGGAATATGAGACAACTGAGTGCTTGGGCAGTGATTTTGGAGAGTAAAGAATTCAGATTTCAGAGTAGAAATCCCTCCACTCACCCCTCCAGCTCATCTGCTTTTATGGAAATTGTCTCCCCTGTTCATTTAGGAGCAGGGAGAAAAATTAACACATCAGAGACACAGAAAGAAAAATTACTGAATAACAGGTATTTTCACCTTTACCTTCCTTCTAACATCCTGCCTTTTGAGTCTGTACATGTTTTGGTCAAATTTAAATTAAATATGACAAAACCCCACTTAGCAGTTTTCAAACAGCCTCAAGCTGTTTGAAATGAAATAATTTAACCTCCAGGAATTAACTGGAGGTTTAAAATCCAGGCTCACAACGGGATGTAGAAACTGCATCCATATCCAGGTGTTTAACTCCCAGAATCAGTGAGTTTGCATCTTTAAATNGGAGGATTCTCAAATCCTGACTGAAAGCTCACAAGGTGTTGTGCATCTGTGTGCAAACTCTGAGATAAAATATCCGGACTTAGAGAGGCCATGGGATGGGACAGACACTGCTGAGAGAGAAATGGAACTGGAAACAAGTTTGAAACTATGGCCTTGCAAATAAATGAGATATTTTGGAGAAATAGAACTGTGAAAGATGGATTGTAGCAAGACCCTAAAGGTGTAATTTTAGATGATAGGGTTAGAAGCATCAGCAGCATTGTGTGGCAAAAGCTGACAGGCCAAAAAAAATGCTTAGAATGTTTTGTAATTAGGAAATAATTTGGTTTCTGATTGTGATGGCGTGAATTGTAACATCTGTACCCCCTCATTCTTCTCATGAGACTGAAAATGGAATAAAATCTTTTAAAACGCCTCTCAGGAGCCTCTCTCTGGATCAGAAAAAGAAGTTTTTTCTGACAATTCACAGAATTACTAGAGGTTGTGTAAGGCTCAAACCAAGCTGCTCTGAGGAGTACTCATAGCTAAAAAAAAAAAAAAAAAAAAA
>VWYP01016610.1:23768-60951 GCA_013400435.1 Pycnonotus jocosus | reverse complement strand
AAAAAAGAGAAAAGAAAAAAAAAAGGAAAAGGAAAAAAAGAAAAAAAGAAAAAAAAAGAAAAAAAGCCCATCTGGTGGCAGAGCTCCCCAGGGCTATAAAAATAGCAGCGCCTGGTCTGCAGACACGGCTCCTCGTGCATTCACATGCTGATTAACCATCTGATTTGTCCCGCATTTCACTCTGCCAATCGCTCTGCACAACCCCGGAGTGTGCATTAAACCCTCGTAAAAACACTTATGGGCCATAATTGTCCGTGGCACGGGGGATGTGCCAGGCAGAAAAATTAACAGAGCGGGATTGTTAGCATCTCCGAGCAAAAAGGATTATCAGCGTGACTGGAACACCTCCAATCCTCTCCCAAACCGTGCTCAGTGCCCGCTGCTGATGGGATCTTGCTCGTTTTGGGCTCCTGGAGCAGGACATGTCACCATGACGAGCACACACACAGCAGGGTAAACGCTGGGAGATGGCTGAGCTGTAGAAATGCCAAAAATCAAATCCCCGCCGTCCCAGCGGGATTTGTTGGGAAGCCTCCATCATTCCTGAGCAGGCAGAACGGATTAAACGCGGCGTCCGAGATTATCTTGATGAAGTTCTCCTCTTTTTGCCAGGTCTCAGAGCGCTATTAGCAATATTTAATCAATTAATCACCGTCCTTTATCCCGGTGGATCCCAGTGCTGGTGCATGGAGCACTCAGAGAGCTTTGCAGCTGAAGAATCAACCTCTAAAAACCTTTCCTCCTCAAAGACAGCGGGATCAGAGCAGGGTTTATTGCAATCTCCCCCATAACAGAGGTCAGCAATTAACACTGGGGGGTAATTAACACCCTCTTTTGCCTCGAAGTCACGAGTGATTGGTTGGTAGTAAATTCTGGGGCTCGCACGGCTCATGGCTTTCACTGCCTGGAGCTGTCCCAGGCTAGCAGTGAACGTTCCAGCAGATCTGTTAATGGGATAAACATCTGCAGAGGGAGCCTGAGCAGGTTCTGTGCAGGAATTAAGAGAGGGAGAGGATCAATATCCCTCTTAACAAATAGCATTTTTTAAAAAATTTATCACTCTGCTCCCCTTTCTCCTCTGCTGCCTGTCTCAGCACGGTTGGGTGTGATTTGTGATGGACAGGGAACCGTGCTGAAGCATGAGGTGGGGTTTTTGTTACAGGGCACAGCATCACTGTCCCAAAATGCAGACAGAAAATGATCTCCTCACCAATATCCTGCCTTGGTTTGTAGCTCTTTACAGCCTTCAAACAGGGGCTGTGATTTTATTCGTTTTCAGCCTCTAAACATCTTCCATTTCTCAACCCCTTGGTTTTGTTTTTGCTTTCCCATCTGAGAGGATGAGAAATTTTATCTTGCCTCAAGATCTTCTTCCTTATTTTGTCATGATCCAGAGGTGAACAAGTGGCATCAAATGTTCCAAACTCTTGAGAGAAAACATTAATTAATGTTGCATTGTTCCTGAGAGTCAAGGTTTAAATACCAGTAAGGATATTTGTGGTTACCTGAAAGGAATTCCAGGAGCATTTTGAAGGTCTTGGGCTCTCAGATTTCTCCCTGATCTAATCCCACAGTAGAAAATCAGACATCAATCATCAGACAACAGAGTTGGCAGCTCCCTGTTTGGTGCAGTTACAACACACTGGGAGGGTATCAAAACACGTTCAATAAAATATAATTCAGACATGAGCATAAATATAACTCAAAAGGCAAAATTCTCCACCCTAACTGGGATTTATGAAGAGCCAATCTGTAGGACTGTGCTCCAATTACCCCTCAGAGCCAATGAGATGGGAAATAAACGGGGTTTTATCTGAGCAATGCAGAGCAGGAGCATCATCCAGCCCAAATTACTGCTGCAAAAATGAGCCAGACACTGAACGGTCACAGCCTGAAGCAGGAGCCTGGACGTGGGGAAAGAGAAGGCAGAGGAATTCCTGCCCATTCCTCTGTCACTGCTCCATTTGTCCAGACCAGTCTGGATCTCATCCTCTCAGGACGAGTTGGGTTGAGCTCTGATTTATCCAAGATGAAAGAGCGTTATAAATTAATCAACCAGTTTAATAATTGAAAGGAATTTATTTCATAATCAAAATAAAATTGCAAAAGCCACAAGCAAAGTTTCACAGCACTGGGCCAGCATTCAGTGCTGAGTGAACCACTTGTGAAATCTCTCTCACTGCAAAAGTAATAATGCTTTCTTGGGGTCTCCTTTTATACTTTTTTCAGAGCTGTACAGGGGGTGATGTTATCTTTTAGCACATTCATGTAATTCTTCTTTCTTGTCGCATCTGATTTCCCAAAATTGGGCAGACAATTCATCTTTTTATGGGAATTCTGTTGGGGAATAAACATCTTGGTGACAAATATCTTATGCATCTTGAATGCACATGGTTTTTTGCAGATTGCATATCTGTCTTGCATGTTGGGGGCTCCCCCATCCTTGCCAGACTGCAATCTCTTGGAATAAGCACCTTTTGGAGACAGCTTTATCCTTGGTGTTTCTCTCTTATCACTTGCTGCCCGTTGCTTTTTCGTTGTCACTGGCCTTTGGTTACAAAAATGCTGCAGTTTTAATTTTTCTGCACGAATTATTTTATAATATTCATGACAAAGGGTCAATGAAACAACAGCTGTATGTTCATTTTAGGGAGCGCAGATCACAAGATACTCGGTTAATCAGCTACTCCTAAAAAGACTTCCAAGCCTAGAAATGGTTTATATTATTAAAAATCTGGTAATAATTGATGTTTTCCACCTGTGGTTAGTGGTGCCAGTGACTAACCCTTAGCAGCCTGTTGAAAAAAAAAGAGAAATCAAAAACTTCCTTCAAATAGCCAGAAGTTTTCCCCTCTTCCACCACTTCAATTCCATTATTCAGCTTTGTTTTCCCTTTTATTTTGTTGTTTCTCCAGGCTGTAAGTTAAAAGCACTGATAGAATTCCAATCAGAATCCAGGGCAGGAGGGATTTGTGAGTCCAGTTCAGGAGGCAGCGGGTGCTTCCAGCTCAGGCTGGGGCAGAGGTGTTTGGTGATCAGCACAAAGCTGCCACTGGGCAGAAATTCCCACCCTCACTGACCATCAAAAGTGAAACCTCATCCTGCATGTTGGGAAAATTAATCCCCAAACAAATGCCAGAGGTTTGTGTCCAAAAAGGAGACAGAGGAGTCCTTTGGCTTTATCCCAATCAAGGCAGAGGCCATGGGCCATTTCCCCTGGGCTCTCTCCACTTTTGGAGGACGCAGCCTCCTTTGGATCCCAATTTCCCGGCCCCATTTCCCTCTCTCTTTCCCCATGGCCTGAGGCACTGCAGAGTTCCAGACTGCCCCAGTGCCCAATGCCCAAAATTCCCCTTTCATGGAGAACCCCCCTTGGCATTTTTCATTCTGATGCCATTGATGGGTTTTCCCCATTGTTCCTTTCCCCTTTCCATCTCCAATTTCATTGCTCAGCAAACCCACAGTTTGTTTGGAAAGGCAAATCTCTTCTTTTCCATCCATCCATCAGTGGAATCCTTCCCATTGGTTCTTTTCTCTCTCAGTGCTGGTTAGTCTTGTTTTGTGAATTTGGTTTGTTTTGGTTTGGTTTGGTTTGGTTTTTTATCTCCCAGCAGATCCAGTGCTTGTTTGTAAAGACAACTCCATCATTCCTCTCACACAGAAATTATTTTTGGTGGAATTTTGCCACGGGCTCCTGTGCAGTCACATTCTCTGTCCGTGGCACTCTGGTGCTCAATCCTCTGCACAAAGGGCTCTCCCAAACCATCAGCTCTCCACAACCTTTTTATTTCATACAGCAAATGCAGCCACGTATTTATGAGGATTTTGCCGTGATAATTGCATGGACTGCTCCTCTGGGAGTCTGCCAAAACATCATTATTGTTAATTAATCAGGTCTATCCCGAGCCAACTGCTGCTCCCACTGAAATCAATGGCATTCATTTCAATAAATCCAGGTTCATTAGAATTTGGCCCTTTTTTCCCCTGCTCAACTCTGTATTTCTTGTTTCCTAAAGCAAAGTTGCTTTTCCAGCAGTTCTGAAGATTCCTGATTTATTTTAGCAAATTTCACGAGATCCCCTCAGTCTGAGGCTCAGCCCAGTAATAACCAGGTTTGTGTGTCACATCCACAATGTGACCAGAAAAGAGAATTTTTTCACTCATTTTGAACTTGAGACACAAAGATATTAAAGAGCGGGATATGTTACACACTCAGACACTCAATAAAAGAATTAAAAATAAAGAAAAAAAATCCTCCCCTGTGTTGCACAGATTTGGAGGTGTAAATAGCAATGTTTGGGCTCCTTGGAGGTCTCTGAGCTGTGACTGATGTGGTGAAACGCTCTCAGTGTCAACATCTCAGGGTTTTATTTAAGACCTGTGAATTCCACCCCGTGCCTCGTTTTCAGGCACTTTGCAGCCTCCAAGCTCTGCCAGCCCTTCCTCACACCTACTAGAACAGCACAAACAGAGAGAGAGATGCGTGAGAAAATTGTGGATTTATTTATCCCAACCCCCCAGTTCAGGACACGGGTTTTAAGAGGATCCTAGAAAATGTGTTTTCTGGCACGAAGTGGAGCCTGGGCAGGCCCTGAACCAGCTCTTGATGGAAAATCGGGGTGTTTTCTTTCAAAACCAAGAATTTGGACTCTCTATTGTCAAAGCAGGAGATCTGAGGACTAAAAGATATCAATAAATGTTGATACAAAAAGTTCTTTCATGATGATGGAAGAAATCTGCTGTGGTTTAGGGGACTGACACTGATTTATTCTTTCCCCCATTTAATTGACATGTGTATAATTAGCCTAATTGCTCTTAAAGGCAGAGGAGAGATTTCTCACTGTCAGGGCCAGAGAGATTGGCTCAGTCATTGTCACTGGAATTGCTCTGTTAATATAAAGATGTGAACATTTTCCACTAATGTTAAGTCAAGTTAGAATGAGGAGAAGGTCGGGCAGTCTGTGGTTCCTTTACATGATTCTGTTACCCTTTGGTGACTGAAATCTTTGAGCTGCTGTAAAATGTCTTTATTGTAGACATAAAACCTTGTTCTTCATGTGAAGAGGTCCAACATTACATCCCTGGTACAAAAATTCTGCTGCACAGAGACAGGGAAATTTGTACACCCATTCAAGAAATACCAGAACTCTTCCATCACAAATAAATAAATTGGTTGTCAGGTCCCCTCTATCCACAATTCCCAAGGGATTCAAGAGTCTCGTTGTTCAAACTACCTGGGAATGAACAGGGAAATCTGTCACAGGGAAAAAATTCTGCCTGGGGAGATGGACCTGCTGGTTTAGCTTGTTCTTGGTGTGTTTGTCTCAGTCCTCTGCTGACAAAACACAGATAAATCCTTCAGTCTTCGTGCTCTTCCTCTGTCTAACTGCACAATATGGAAAATGCCACATTCCTGGAGCACTGGGTGAGCTGTTTGTGGGTCTGTGCAGCTCCCTCAGCTCTCCTCAAACGATTCCCAATGGGCTTGGACATTTAATAATGCACCTACTTTGAATTTCTACGTTTGGAGCCCATCTTGGAATAAATAATCCCTGGTCATGGGCTGTTCACACCCTATTTTCTGAGCCATTCCTTTACAGATTTGCTATTCCTACCCCACATTCCACCCCCCAGATCCACCAGGGTTGTTCTTGTTCCCTGGATGACCCAAATCCTCAAAGATGTCAACACGGTGCAGAAACACATTCTACACTCGACACTCTCTTTTCTTCCTTTTTGCTGCCTTCCCTGGCAAAACGCTTTTCTGCAGAGATGTTTGGAAAGCAAACCCAAGCTGCCACGCAGCACGCTGGCATTTTGCTCTGTCAGTTGTTCCTGAGGGATTAATATTAATGGATTCATTTTCTCCAGCATTCACGGGGCACGCACTCGCAAACCTTTTAAAAGCAGCGCACAGCAAGATGCCACAGAGGCAGTGGGACCACACAGGGGGAAAAAATTATTAAAATCACTGAAACTAATCAGGTAAATAGAGCAGGAGAATCTGAAATTATATTTGCCACAGAAGGGAAAGGAGCAAACGTTTGGAGCCGTCCAGCCTGAGAGGTGCCTTGCACTCATCACATGGAGATCTTTGGAAATAAATGTCCTTTTCTGTTTACAGAGCATCGCTCACCCGCAGAACGCAAAGTGCAAGGAATTGCTATTAAATTTTATATTGCCATGCCAAGGCGCTTTGAGATTGTGGCAAAGGAATTTCACATTTCAATAATTTATTGGAGGAGGTAATTCTTGAGGAGTTTGCTGTCAGGAGGGCTGAGAATTAATCTGTGGCTCCCTTGGTGCCAGAACAGCAATGGGAATGGGGGTGTCACAGAGTTTTTCTTCTGGTTTTAGGATAAATGATGGAACTCACATTGGAAGCACTTGGATCTGCCTGAGCCATTGCAGGTTCCAGAAAACAGAAAACCTACAAAGGTTTGCTCCAGCAGAAAAGGGAGCATGAAATTGGTAATTAAAAAAATAAAAAGCCCCAAAAAGCTAGAGATCCCAGAAATAGAAATGGTGAAGTTTAATGGAGCTCACATTGGAAGTGAACATTTGGATCTGCCTGAGCCATGGCAGGTTCCAGAAAACAAAAAAAAAACCCCAAAGCTTTGCTCCATCAGAAAAAGAAGCATGAAATTGTTTGTTTTTTTTTTAAAAAAAAAAAACAACTCCAAAAATCTACAGATCCCAGAAATAGAAATGGTGAAGTTTAGTGGAGCTCACATTGTAATCACTTGGATCTGCCTTGTCAGGTTCCAGAAAACCGACAAGGAAAGTCTGACTACAAAAAAACCCCCAAAGCTTTGCTCCAGCAGAAAAAGGAGCATGAAATTGTTTAAAAAAAAAAAAATCCCCAAAAAGCTAGAGATCCCAGAAATAGAAATGGTGAAGTTTAATGGAGCTCACATTGGAAGTGAGCACTTGGATGTGCCTGAGCCATGGCACGTTCCAGAAAACAAAATAAAAAAACCTAAAGCTTTGCTCCATCAGAAAAAGGAGCAGAGAATTGTTTTTTAAAAAGTCCCCCAAAAACACAGATCCCAGAAACAGAAATGGTGAAGTTTAGTGGAGCTTGGATCTACCTGGGCCGTGAAAACCAAAGGAAAGTCTGACTACAAAAAAACCCAAAGCTTTGCTCCAGCAGAAAAAGGAGCACGAAACTGTTAAAAAAAAAAAAAAATCCCCCAAAAACCTAGAGATCCCAGAAATAGAAATGGTGCAGTTTGCCCATGGTCTCTTGGCTCCAGAGAGTGCCCCAGGATGCCAAGGACTTGTCATCAGAGCCACCAGTGGAACGTGGGAAGAGCACGCCGCTCCCCTGCTCCTGCCGCTGCCCAGGCTCCCGCTGTTTGTGTCGCTAACCCCTCCGGGGAATTTCTGTCCAGCAGAAACGCCTCCCTGCTGCTGACACGGGGTTCGTGGAAGTCAAATAAAATACCTGCTGCTGACACGGAGAGGAGATTTTTTTTTTTTCTCTCCATGAGAAATTGCACGCCAGCGGGTTCTCTTTAAATCGCGGCTGGACGTAATTAAACGCTTCAAAACGAGATTAGTAAATGTTTTCTGCTCTCTGTCATTCATGGAATCACAGGAGCCAGTGCCTGAAACTGCTGGGACAACTGCTGGAGAGTTTATTTTCCTTGCTCCCCTCATGCTTTGCTTTTCATGAGAATGTTTGCACAACCCCTGCCTGAAGTGGACTTTGACGCCAAAGTTTATTTTTTCAGTTTCATCGCTGATGCCTTGATTTAGTTCTTGCTCTACAACAGCGGCGTTATCCCAACCCCACCGCAGTCAATGGATTTCCATCAGTGCAGAGGAACTGGGAGCAGGGCTGGGTTTGAAGGATCTCATGGAGCAGATACTGAAGTGAAAGGGAAAAGGTTTTAACTTGGGTTTGTTTCGGGTCAGACTGCAAAAAATCAAATTAGGGCTCGCTAGAAGGGGCTGGATGTAGCCAGAGAAGGAACTCAAGTCAAAGAGAGAAGATTTTAACTTGGACTCTCAGTTCAGACTCAAAAAACCCCAAATCAGGCCTCCCTGGAAGGGGTTGGAGGTGGGTTGGAGGCCAGAGGAGGAACAAGCTGTAGTCTGAGGGAGAAATGGGGAACTGGGTCAGAAAGGGTGAGCGACATTTGTTCGGTGGAGTACAGGGAAATGGAAGAGAACAGAATTGAAGAACTTCTTTTAAAAGGTCAATTCCTTTTCTAAATATCTCTTTTATCTGAGGTGGGCACTGCCAGTGTGGCATCCTCACCCGGGCTTTGTCCTGTGCCACAACTCTGTGACAAACGTGGGGAATGTGACCTGGAGAGAGAATTGAACTAAAACCACCAGGAGACCCTTCCAACCTCATCCATCCAGGGATAAGCTGGGAAAACATGGAATTACCTACCAGGTGTGCCTTCAGCTGGAATTTGGCTGCAGGAATTGCATCTTCTCAAAAAACATTGAGGTCTGAAAGGTGTGGAAAAACCCCTCGGGCTCTGCAGCACCTCTGCTTTTCCCCCGCTAAGGAATCACAACCCAATGGAATGTCAGTTGTTAATGAGTTCTAAACTCTTTTATCTGATGCTTTGGGTGAGACCATGATACCCCAGTAATTAGCTGGAAGAAAATGAGGCCAGCAAAGATCCTGAAGAAGCTGCAAACCTTCAAGACCCAGCTTTCTTTTCCAGTCATCCTGGCGTTACTGGAAGCTGCTGGCACTATAAACAGGGAAGAGTGGGGGGTTTTTTTCTTTCCCTGCCTCGGATAATGGATACAAATTCACAGAATCATTTCACGCTGGGTGAACAGCCAGCTTGTTTGTGCCTGGGCTATGGTCACGACGTTGGGAGCTGAAATGGGGAGAGGAACCAGTGAAAGCCCGGGCAGGTTCTGCTCCCGCAGTCCTCGCTGCTTCCACACCTTCTGCAGAAATTTGGGAGCCCCTCGGGCAGGCTGTTGGTGCAGGGGCCAATCAATATTTACCTCAATAAAGGGCAGAGTGAAAGCTCTGTGTTTCAGGTTGCGTTCTGACAGCTTTAACCTTTCAGGGGTGTAATTCTGCCAGCACAGTTCGCCATCCACCTGTCTCGAAAACCCGCTGAGAGCAATTTTGCTAAGAGTGGGGTTCAAAAAAACCCTGCCCTTAGCCACAACCATCCTGCAGCCACAACTCCAATTAAAACTCACCTTACGGTGGAATTAAATAGGAAATTCTGGCTTGTGAATGCCTTGACCTCTTATTTTACAGTTTTATTCACAGATATGAGAATTGGGCACCCAAATCGTGCTTAACAAGGAACTCTGAGCCAGCTGTTGGCTGCTTAATGCTGCCCAGGGGGACATTAAAAATCAGCAATAAATCCCATGGGTTTGAAACCTGTTGGTCTGAGCACTGCTGCCCTTCCTCTTCCATTTTCTCTGAATGAATGTGGCTGCAGCTCTGCATCATTAATTTAAAAATGGGCGTTGTTGTGGAGAAACACAATCGAATCCACTGTGGCTTTGGTGGGATTGTCCTCCAAAGAGTTCCTTGCTGAAACAGGTTAAAGAACGTCATGAGAAAGGGTTAAACCAGCCACTGATGGACTTTATCAGGGCCAGAATGCATCGCTGGGCAATAACACAATTTTTTCCTGGTTACAACACAAAAAGCTCCATCATCCTTTGTCATGTCTGATCAGCACTGCTGCCTCACCAGGAAATATCAGCCCTGATCATCACTCCCTGCTAAATAAAGCGCTGCCTTCTGCCTTTTTGTCGAATCCTGAAAGAGATTTTTCTTTTTTTTTTTTTCTTTCTTTCTACAGAAAGATTCTTGAGCAGTGCTCCCCTCCTCTGCAGCTGACTCATCTGCAGTGGCATTTATCTGGAATATCAGCTCTCTGCCCGTGGGGTGGGGGCTTTTCTGGTAAAAACAAGGAGAAAGCTGACACTTCAGCTGTATCAGAGCAGATTTTGTGGTGGACAGGTTGTTTGCTATTCAAACACTCTCAGTTTTTTGGTTTTTGTGGGGTTTTTTTGAGGCAGAGAGAGAGAGAGAATTCCAATTACCACAAGAACAGAGCAGAAAATCTGCAGCCTCTTAACAAACCCAGCAAGATTAACAGGTGCTGCTCAGAATGCTGACATTAAACAGAATTTCTTTAGCCCTGAGATTTTCTTTTAACTGACTGCACAATATGTAAAGTGGGCCAGGAGTACCTAAGAGTGTGTCTGGCATTTAATACACAATTTTCCACTTCTTCCATCAGGTTGCTGCTCCTCATTTCATTTCTCTTTTCTAACATTATGGGAGTTTAGTATTCATGATGATGATAAAATATCTAACCCAAGGCGCTGCCAAGGGAAATTTTAATCAAAAGCCTTTCACAGCTGAAAGGTTGGCTTGGTTAAGTGATCAATATCTACTGATGGGAAGAGTTTGGAAGAAAAATGGTTCTCTCTGCTTACAGAAAGGAAGTTGCTCTTGGAAATTATAAAAAAAAAAACTTCGGCCAATTTATAAGGGGGATCCCACCTTAAACAGGTTGGTTGAAATCATCCCACAGCCATTTCAAAAGCTGAGCTGCACTGTTCATTAAAACCTGAAAGTGAGGGGTTTGTGGATATCTGACAGCTCGGGGAAGGAAAAAAAAAAACCCACAGCAAATGTAATCTGTGCACTGCAGGGCTGCTTCTGTGTCTCAGAGCTGCATTTTTTGCTTCGCTGCACAACGGGCTGAAAGGATGGGTGGAAATCTGCCAGGCACACGGGGTAGGAGGATGAGCAGCACTAATTAATATAATTGTTTGACAGCACAACAATTAGCGTGTAAAGCTTTGGCCCAGCAGCAAATGGGGGTCTGGGATCAGATCCCAACGGGATGGGACAGGGAGGGGTGGGCTGGAGAGGATCTGAGTGCAGGGTTTGGGAGGAACATCCCTTCAGTCCTGAAAAAAGGGATTTTTTTACACCTCAATTACACAGGAGCAGGTTCCTAATCCTGCCCCTCTCAGGGCTGCCCATCGCAGAAATCCTGTTATAAAACAAAACACAAACAGACTGGGTTCGTTTTCTATTGTCGTCAGCTCAAGTCTTCTTTCCCAATCAGGGTGTGGTGGGTCAATTAACACAGAGCCTGGCAGAAATCAGTGACACAGATCTTCAGTGGGTGCTGTTGGTGTTCTCTCCTGTGCCCCTCCAAGCCCAGCCTATTTTTGGGTGGATCAGGGAAGTTCCAGGAGCAGGATTCCCAGGAGTTTCAAGAACGTTCAGTTTCTCCTTCACCTGGTTACTCATATCACATTTACACTTTCAATTAAACACTTTCTCTCTTTTTGCCCAGGTATTTTTTAATAATTTCTTCATCAAAAAAGATAATTTTTCCCATCCTCCTCTTAAAAATGCTGTAAATTCATATTATCATGGCGTGGTTTCACCTTTTTCAGGTTTTGTCCCTGTCACTGACTGCTCATTTCCCTAACCTGGAGCTCAAGGAGATTTTCATTTCCCTGGCAAAACTAAAACTGGTGGGAAAAGGTTTTATTGCAGTAAAGACTCCCCTGGGCTGGGGTCTGCAACCAAAACCACATCACCACTCACAGAAACATTCAAATTTCAAACTGAAAATGCAATTCCCCTCCTGTCACCAGCACGTGGAGCAACCAGGGAGAAAACAAAATCAACCCCAGAAAGATTTCAAGATCTGAGCTGTGCCCGAGCCAGGCTCTCCCTTGAGAGCTCAGAGACTGCTCAGGTTTGGAGCTGGTTCTTGGAGCGAGCTCTGAAAGCACAGCCCAGCATCCTTTTACTTCCAAAGGATATTTTGTGGGATGACAGCAGCACTTCCAGTCAAAGGCTGCTCCACCAGCCAAGTCATTTCACCGAGAACAAAAGTCCGAACGCTGCTGAAGCCGCGTTTGCTCTGCCAACAAATTGTGCAAATTTTGATATATTCATAAATTATACCCGAGAAACCCTGGATGCAATGGATCCTCTGGATAAATTTGCTGCAGGCAAAAAAGCTTTAGGTTTTCTCAGCTCCCTTTCCCTTCATAGCAGTTTTTAAACCCGTGGCTTTGAACAGGAGAAATCAGCAGCGTTGTCGTAGAAATCCATAGTTATTTTCTGCAAATTGCTCCTTTCTTTGCAATGCAGCCTTGATCCTCTCTCTCTCTCCAGGGTTTTCAAGGCAGGATTTCCAGATTTTTCTCCCCAAAACAAGGCTCTGCTCCTCGCCTGGGTGCAGCTTGGAGCAGCAGTCCCTGGGATTTGTGGAAGTTTGGGGATTTGGGAGCGTCGCTGCCGCATGGCAACGGGCTCGGCTGCCGAAGGTTACTCAGAAAATGTGAATTCATCCGGGGTTAAACCATCAGGATTTTCAAAACTCCTCCAGCTGCCAGCTCAAGAGTCCCTGCTGCCCCCTGAGCCCTGTTATCCTTTCCTGCTGTTTTATTCTCATAAAAACTGAGCCACTCCCTGCTCCATCCAAGGGGAGAGTCCTGGGGGTGAGAGAAAGCCGGGGCAGGGATGGATTTTTTGTTAATTCTGGAACAGTTTTTTTCCCCTCAAGTCTGAAGACCTGAGGGAAACTGTTGGGATTCTGGAAAATGTGAATTTCAGATTTCTGTGCTGAGCAGGCTCTGACCCCCAAGCAAATTCTGCATTGACCTGAGGCCGTGGAAAAGGCTCCCAAAATTGAGTGACAGCGCTGGGATTGTGGAGTTTGGATAGATGTGTGTGATATCACAGGACAAAAAACTTAGATTTAAGATTTTGGTATATAGTAAAATAAATGGGGCAAGGTGGAGGATTTGGGATGTTGTCTAAGTCCTTCTTTTTCTCCTTCTTCTTCATGGTTTTCGGTGTTTTTTTCTAATTGGGTGAAAAAGGTCCACATTGAGGGCCTTGGGTGCTCATTATTGGGTCAGAAATGTCAAATATCAAATATATNCTGGCTCAAACACGAAGAAAAGAAGATTTAAAAAACCCCAACAAGTGGCCACATTTTGCTTTGCCCATCTCCCTGTGCCAATCAGCAGAACCCACTTTGACTCCATGAGGTGTGAAACAGCCCTGAGTTGGCAGAAATTATCCTGGTTTCATGAAATCTTTTTTTTTTTTAGGGGATTCCTGGCCAAATCTTGAGGTCTTGACAAGAATTTTCATCATGTTCTTTCCTGACCCTGATGTTTGGAATCCTGGGCATCTTCCCAGCCTGATACTGGGAAATGTCTACGAATGCAGAGCAAAAAGTTGGGATAATCATGAAAATCTTCCTCCCTCCCGAGCCAGGCTGATCCAAGTTCACTGCTGTGCCTGGCTGCTGGCCAGAAAAACCCAAATTTCCACCACAGCAACGCCCTGAGAGCAACAAACCCATGGAGATGGAGAATGGGTTCATGGCTTTTCTCTCCTGTGTTCCCTGCAGCACAAACACCGGAGCAATTCCAGGAAAATGAACGGATCCAGCCCCTGCTCCGCTGCAGAGAGGGGAGAATTCCGCTTGGATGGTTTTTCCACCCACAGAGATGTTTTCTGTAATATCCAAACGCTGTTCCCAGCTCTCCTGCAGGGGAAATGGAATCTTCTGGAGCGGCAGGAGAGGAGGGCAGCCTTCCTTGGGATGGGGATGTGCTGTCAGATGGGCTGCCCTGGTGGGGAGGCTGAATTCCCAGGATTTGAGGATATTCCTGGCTGGGAATAAAGAGAAATGCCCTGTTTCAGATAGGACTGCAGGCTGCATTCCGAGGATATTGAGGATATTCCTGGTTGGAATAAAGAGAAATGTCCTGTTTCAGAGGGGAGGGCAGGCTGAATTCCCAGGATATTGGGATTATTCCTGGCTGGGAATAAAGAGAAATGCCTTGTTTCAGAGGGGACTGCAGGCTGAATTCCCAGGATATTTGGGAATAAAGAGAAATGCCCTGTTTCAGATGGAACTGGAGGCTGAATTCCCAGGATATTGGGAATATTCCTAGCTGAGAATAAAGAGAAATGCCCTGTTTCAGATGGGACTGCAGGCTGAATTCTCAGGATATTGGGAATATTCCTGGCTGGGAATAAAGAGAAATGCCCTGTTTCAGAGGGGAGGGCAGGCTGAATTCCCAGGATATTGGGAATAAAGAGAAATGCCCTGTTTCAGATGGCAGCTGTTGAACTCCTGCCTCTTGCTTTACAAACATCACCAAAATCCAGATGAAACCAAAGGGAACAGAGCTGGGAGATGTTCTCCCATCTGGGGTTTTTATGAACAAAGCAGCAGCTGTCCTGTTGTCGATGATGAAGCCATCAGAATTGTTCTTTGGACCAAAAAACCCCAAATTTTCCCCTGATTTTCTTATGCTGCTGCTGCTGTCCGTGGGTTTGGGGTGGTTTGCAGGCAGTGGGGAGCACCTGAGGGGTCAGAGCTCCTGATTTCCCACAGCCACACCAGCACCAGGGAATTCAGGGATCATCAGGACCTCTAATGAGTTTGTTAAAGACAGGCTTCTCATTAGCAGCAAATAATAAAGTTAATCTGAAACTTGGAATGGGTGGCACTGATATTCCACTGCCCCCCTCCTTTAACACATTAGAAAGGTTTTAATTATTTCTCATTCTGTGGGGTTTTTTCCTCCTTTCCTAATGGATTTACAGCAAAATTGAAGCTGACCACAAACGAGCAGCTGCTTTTAAAGGCTTGGAACGGAGCTAAATGCAAGGCAGCAACTTTGTTTAAAACAGAGACATTCCCAATGTGCCACATTATGTGGAATAAGTCAGCAAACCCTCGGCCTGAGGGAGTGAACACTCCCAGAAACTGCCCCTTGCAGGGCCTAAAGGGGCTCCAGGAGAGCTGGAGGGGGACTGGGGAAAAGGGAATTACAGAAAAAGAGGTTTCCCCCTGCCAGAGGGGTGGGATTTTGGGTGCTCCCTCCTTTGCTTTCCCAAGCAGATCTGCAGGGAAGAACCATCTCCCCCTGCTTTGGGACCCACGGAGCTGCCAGGGGAGACACAGATGGGGACGAGGCCAAATTTCACAGCACAACCTTTCCAAAAGATGCCTTTTGCTGATAACCCCTCCCAGGCGCTCCTGCAGAGCTCTGAGCCTTGAGCAGAGGGAGGAATTTCTGCTTTTGCTGCAGCTCCAGCTTATCTGACACCTGCAAGGTGCATCTGCCCCTGGAGGTGGCCTCATCCTCATCTGCACCAGGTGCACCCTGGGGGCTTTTCTCCCCCACAGGCTGGGTGCTTTCTCCCTGTGAGGGTGAGGAGGGGCTGGGGTGTAATTCCCAGAGGACCCGAGGCTGCCCCTGGATCCCTGGGAGTGCCCAAGGCCAGGTTGGAGCACCCTGGGACAGTGCAGAGTGTGGGACCCATGGAGGGACTGGGGGAACCTTGGGGTCCCTTCCAACCCAAACCATTCTGGGATTCCATGTGCTGGTTTGGATGAGATTTTGGGAAGGAATTCCTCGTTGTGAGGGTGAGGAGGGGCTGGGATGGAATTCCCAGAGGAGCTGGGGCTGCCCCTGGATCCCTGGCAGTGCCCAAGGCCAGGCTGGAGCACCCTGGGACAGAGGAACCTGTCCCTGCCCATGAGGGTGGGAATAAATCATCCTCTGGGTCCTTTCCCACCCAAACCACCCCGTGATTCATCCGATGATTCATCCTTTTCTCCCCGTGCTCCTGCGCTCTTTGTCACCTCCATCTCAAACAATAAATGTCACATCTGTGAGATGTGCTGCAGCATGTGGGGAGAAATAAACACAGGAACTCATCCAAGGAGCAATTCCAGCGTCCCCTGCACCTTGCCAGGGGTCACCAGCCCTGGATTTAAAGGCACCACGTTGTCTCGGGTTTGATTCCCGAGATTCAGGTGCTCAGAGTCTCTTTTGCCCTCCCAGGTCTTTGAGCCAGACGTGAGAAAGAAACGGAGGCTTCAGGCTTGGTCTCTCCAAGGTCAGTCAGGATGTTTATTGTTTCTCTTATCTCAGAATTCACTCTGTGCCCAGCATGGTCCGTCCTGCATCTCGGCCATGTCAAAAACTCCCCTCCTTTCATCCCATGGAGTCCTTTTCTACCCCGTATTACGGATCTTAGTTTACATTCTCATACCAATACTTACTGTCCACGTTAACAAACTCTTTCTGCTCCTAACCAATCTCTATAACACACATTCTACTAATGTCACAGCAAAAAGACAAAGAGAAGAAGAAGAAGTAAAAACTCCGCCCCTAAATCTCCATGTTGTTCCCATTTACCTCTATTGTGAAACTATAAAACTACAGATTTCTAATTCAGTGATAAACTCTACTACTCCCTTTCATATCCTTGAGATTTGTAATTCCCCTCCGAGTGCTGACAGTTATTCCCATGGGCAGGAAGCAGAGGGTGCCTTTCTGGGCTCTGTGCTCTGGTCACAGACCCCCCTGTACCAAACCCAAATTCCCCTGTACGGGGCACAAACCCCCCTGTACCAAACCCAAATTCCCCTGTACGGGGCACAAACCCCCCTGTACCGGGGTTGAATCTTCTTGCTCTGTTCCCAGGTTGCCAGGCCAGGGTCTCTGAGCACTCAGGGCAGCCAGAGGGATGCCCTGGGTTCCGACAACCTTGGGCTGGGACAGGATCATTGCTCTGCTCAGACCAGATCTGAGCTTGGATGAGAACCCAGAGCAGCACAGGTTTGAAGCTGGCTCAGACTCGTGGCACCAGCAAGAAGGGAAAAGCCAAAAAGCCAAGAGGACAGAGCAGGAGGTGGTTTGGGGTGTCTGGGGTCGGTTCTGGGCACGTGGAAGGTGTGATTTCATCTCTGTCTCTCAGGTTACCCCCACTCCCCAGTCAAATTTTATTTCATCATTGTTTAGTTTAATTTTGAGGAGTCTGGGGTATTCCAAAGCTGGAGCTGCCTCCAGAGTTTTGTGGCATTTGTTCTTTTCCTGCAAGGCACAAGAGAGATGAGTGATGGGTGTGATTTTTTACAGTTTCAAAATGTTAGTTAAAATTAAGGCAATTGTGCATTTCAGAATCAGTTCCCTGGATCTTTGACTCCTGAAATTATAATCAGCTTCTAAATCAGAGGCTTCCAAGATTTTATTCCAAAAAAATCTGCAATTCTTGCAAAGAAGAACAAGGAATCAAGAGAATTTGGTTATAAACAAGTGAGCAGTGGAAGCCCAGCAAGTTTGGGATGATGTTCACTCCTGTCCTGGTGCTGGGGCACAAGTGGAAAATTCCAGCCCAAAGAGCAGGATGCATTTTCTGGGCTAAAGGAGCTGCTTTCTGTGCTTAGAAAATTAAAGTAATTCCAGCCATGACACAGCAGAAGAGTCCTCAATGCAGACACCTCAAGGAGGGAAAGGAAAAGGGGTGGAATTGAGGGTGCAATGCTTTGGGGGCAGCTGTACCCCCCTCTGCCCCCAGTGCAGGGGTTTGTTCTTCTTCACATGTGCAACTTCCACATCACAAAGCCCAAAGCCAGGTGGCCAAAAAAACCCCAAATTCGAAGAGTTTTATGGAATCAATCATGGAAGAAAATCAGCAGCACAAGCTGAAACATTTCCTCTCATTATAATAAAAAGTTTCATTTTTATTTCAGCTGTGTTGGCTTCTCTGCAGCCCAAGCGGTTTGAAACAACCGTGTTCCTCCTCCGCTTTGAAAATGCATTTTTATCGATTCTGCTGGCATTGCTGTTGTTGTTTTAACGTGTCCAACCTGCCAATTTCCCTAGAAAAAAACCCCTCCTTTCCAGCACAAATGTCTGCATCCACGCTGCTCTCCAGGCTTTGACCTCAGCTCAGTGTAGAAGGAACTTCCCAGCCTTGTCTGCCCTTAAGAGCTCAACCCTACAGAAAGCAGTGAGTGCCAGGAACCCTTTTTTTGCAGCATGGAAAGAGGAATTCCACTCTTTGCTCATCGAGAGGCAGCAGAAAAAGCTTGGGAACCGGCTAAACACTGACCTAAAGTGAAGGCTGTGCATCCATTTCCTTCACAGGGGCCAAAAAAGAAATGCCCCAGCAGAAATGCTTTGGTTTGCCTTGTATAGAAGTGAAAGGAGGAGGTTTCCCAGTGAGCTTGGCTTTCTCGCTGGCACTGAAATGGAGGAGCTGGCAAAAAACCCCAAAAACCAAAAAAAGAGCAACTAAAATCAGGTCCATCTGCTTAGAATTAGTCCTGAGTTCATGCAGGGCAGTGATGCTCCAAAGGGGAAGGGAAGGAGGGAGTGAATTCCAGCTCTCAGGACGTTTCCAGCTCAATGAAATTTGGACAGTGAATTCCTGTGCAGTGATGTGCTTGTCTGAACAGTTTTTTGTCAAGCTTTTGTGCAGAGCTTTTTTTGGGGTTTTGTTTCTGGACCTGGAGTGAAGGAGGGGAGCAAGGCTGGGCCTGCATGGGGACATTGGTGCAACCCCAAAATTGGAGGATTGATTTGTTTCTCTTTGGGAGAAAGGTTTTTGTTCCACTCTGATGTGGAGTGAAGGTGAAATCTGGAATTCCAGTGGTTATAAAAAAGGGGATTTGCCCTCCCTCAGGAGGAAAGGGCTCTTGGAAGGGGCTGCCCAGGGAGGTTTGGGCTCCTCATCCCTGGAGGTGCCCAAGGAAAGCCTGGAGGAGGCACTCAGAGCTCTGGGCTGGGGACAAGGTGGGGTTTGGTGACAGCTTGAACTCCACGGCCCCAGAGATCTTCTCAACCCTCAGTGATTCTGATAAGAATGATTTCGATAAGAATATTTTTACCAGAGGTCAGGAAGGCCACAAAGGCCGATGTGAGACCTGTAAAGAGCCAATTCCTGCTTCTCCTGCTACACCTGAGCAAGGGCCAGGTGCCAGCACTGTAAAAGCAGGCAGTGATCCAAGGAGGGGATCTTTGGAGGACGGGGTTGCTCTTGAGACACGTGGTTTATTGCAAGGCCCAGGGTGGAAGGAGCCCTGCTCCCAGCTGCCAGTCCAGCCCAGAGGGGCATCAAAGGTGTGCTTGTCCCCAGAGTGATGTCCCAAGAGACCAACCTCCTGTTTCTTTACAGTTTTATCTCCTTGTCTGTTGAATATTCTAACTTACAGTAACCAACGGGTACAGGACACAAATCCTACTACATTTCCATACAACCTATAGGAACTACTAAATTACCACAGGGGCTGCATTCTAAACCTTAAAAGATACTCTCTAAGCTACCCCGTTCCTGCCACGCTGGCAGGAGTTTCTTCTCCCTAAATTCTTTGGCATTCCTTTGTTTGCCAGGGTTGTTGCACAATATCCTGTGTTTTAGGTGGCTTTCTCACGTCTCAGAACTCACCACTATCTTTATTTCATTCACAGACTTCATATTTTTGGAATCTCCTGCCAAGCAATCATATCTATAAGGTCTCCTTGTATAATCTTCCCCAACACAACACAAAGCCCTCAATGATCCAGAACCTTCCTTTAGGACAACAGGAGCTGCAGGAAGGCAGCAGAGGCGGTGGGGAGCTGCCCTCCTGTGAGGGATGGCTCTGCACTCACGGACACGGGGAGGGTTCTGTGGTTTCACTCACTGAGGTGTGAACTCTCTCCAGCAAGAGCTTTCCTGGCTGAATTTCCCCTGGATGAACATTAGGATGCTGCCCATCTTCCCACTTCAGTGATTGATCCCTTTCTTTAGGGCTTCCTGCCTCTCCTCCTGGTCTCTGAGGTGTCTCACATCACCCTTCATGCATGAGGAATGGAATTACAAAGAAAAATATTTGTGTTTGCTGCCTGGTGATCCATTTGTTTGATTTTCTTCTCTTTAATTTTTCTTGCAGACCATGCATCAGTGCAGACACCCAGTTTCTGAGAGGATTGCTGCCCTTCTGGCCAGCTTTGATGACTTGGGATTTTGTGTCCTGGCATGCTCAGTGGGGAGGAAAAATGCACAGAACAATAATTCATTTCTGGCTCCCCCGTTGCCAAAACATTTAAAACTGACTTCAGACTGAGACAGTCTCCCTGATCATGCTGAACAAAAGGAGGAAAATATAATTATGCAGCTCTTTTCATTTGAAATCAAATTATTTGACATGAGGTTTTGTTTCCTAGGGCAATACAGCTTGGTCTGTGCTCACACTGGGAAACCAGCATGGCCTTTTTTATTACCCTAATAATAATAATGTCACTATCCTTATTTTATTAACCAATAACAATTTGGATAATTACTATTATTTGGATAATAATAATAATAATTCTCCAAAATATTATCGGTTCTGTAAGGAAATTCAGATGCAGAAAAGCACACGGTGAGACACCACCAGTTCTTTACCTGATTAAGCAAATTAATGAGCAGAGTTATTAATTAATTAATTAATTACTTCATTTAACTGCTTCTCCTTTTTTGTCTGTATCTCTTTGCTAAAATAAGTCAGTGATTGAGGCTCAGATTTTTGGAGATGAGGTTTGGAAAATGTGTGTCCTTTGATATTTTGAACTTGATTGTAGTAGCAGTAGCAGCAGTAGTAGTAGTAGCAGTAGTATTAGTAGCAGTAGTAGTAGCAGTAGCAGTAGCAGTAGTAGTAGTATTAGTAGCAGTAGTAGTAGCAGTGGTAGTATTAATTCTAAGCAAACCAGGCTCAAATATTAGGCAATCTTGGCATTTTTCATCTCCTCAGCCTGACAAACCCGCAGTCAAACAAGCATCAAAAAGAGCAAAAATCCCCAGACAGGCTCAGAAAATCCCCAGGGACACTTTGGAAACTCAAACCTCTGTTGGGTCACCGTTCTTGGGATTTTTTGGTTATGAGATAAGAATTTAAATAAGCCAGCAGCTACTCCTTTCCTCCAGGTGCTCAGCACTGTGCCTAGAACCAGGCATTAAAAATCAGAGATGTCAGCACTTCCTTCACCCCATTTTCTGTGTCACACTGACTTTAGGACAGGGTTTAATTGCAAAACCCAGCACTTGAGATGGGCTTCTCCCAAGCTGAGCCACGAGAATTCTGTGTATTTTTGGTCTGAATGATTTTTGGAGAGAATATCTTTGGGTTTAGTCCATTCTTTGGTGTATAAAGACCAAAACTCTGACTCCAGCCAGGCTGGGACCAGTTTCAAGGCAGAGAACAGCCTGAAAATCCATATTTCCACACGTGTGGGGTTTGAAGCTCCAGGGAGGGAGGATTTTCTGACAGGGGTAGGATTAGGACTCCTCTGCCTTTGAAGTGTCCCTCTCCAGTGACCAGAATAAACCAGGGAAAAGGCTCCAACCCAACAGCTATAAAGACTCCTGGCATTTCAGTCATCTTTCCAAGAGGGATCAAGAGCACCTAAATCAAAGCCCAGTCCTGTGTGAACATCAACAATCGTGTGTCAGCTCACAGAGGACCACGGAACATCTCCACAAATCACTTTGCCACGTGCCCAAACCAGCTCCTCACTGCACTAAAACTCTGAGACCACTTTATAAAAAATAAATAAATATATATATATATATACACATGTAAGGGCTGTGAAAAACAGCACAGGGCATTGGGGAGAGGGTAAAAGTTACCAAGGGAATTGTTGGCATCTCACAGCTCTGAAATAAGGAGGCATTTATTGAACAATGACAATGCTAAGAAACGGTGTTTTCGTGAACAATAAATTCTGACTGTCTCAAAACACAAGAGGGGACATAAATGTCAGCTGAGGAGCTGGGAACAGAACCCAGGAGACAACTGCTGAGGCTGAGCCTCCATTGCCAGGAGATCAGAACCTGGACACTGCCGAATCAGAGCCACAAACCCCTCTGTTCCTCTGGACAGAAACCATCCATAAACCTGGAATTATCTGTGATGCTTTTCCCATTTTCAATTAATATTTATAATCATCCTCACAGAGGAGAATTCCTTCCCAAAATCCCATCCAGCCCTGCCCTCTGGCACTGGAAGCCATTCTCTGTGTCCTGTCCCTCCATCCCTTGTCCCCAGCCCCTCTCCAGCTCTCCTGGAGCCCCTTTAGGCCCTGGAACGTTCTGGAAGCTCTCCCTGGATGTTTCTCTTTTCCAGATGAACATTCCCAGCTCTCCCAGCCCTTGAAACATCTCCATGGCCTCCTCTGGACTCTCTCCACACCCTCCTGATGTTGGAGCCCAGCTCTGCAGGTGAGGTCTCACCTGAGCAGGGCAGGGCAGGAGAATCCCTTCCCCTGCTGGTGCTCAATTAAAGTCCTGATCATGTAAACCCATTTTGCTTTGCAAATCTCATTACCACCCTTGTCTGTTTGGTGTTTTAATTGGAGTTTTAAATGCTGAACAGTCAGGAGGGTTTGTTTGTTGTCTCTCTGTTTTTCGAGGGTTTGTTTGTGTTCTTTTGAGCTTTTTGTTGTCTCTTTGTTTTTCAAGGGTTTGTTTGGGTTCTTTTGAGCTTTTTGTTGTCTCTTTGTTTTTCGTGAGACGTTAATTTGTGGTAATTGCGTTCTGCAGCCGTGAGAGCCTGGCTGAGAAGGAAGGGAATTATTGGTGTGTGTATTTTAGTAATAACCATCAGAGAGCCAGCAAAGGGAAAAAAAAAATCAAAAAGAGACAGAAGAAAACATATCATTAAAATGCTCACGTCCTTGGGAAGAAAGCTCCAGCTCGTTCCTTTAAGGGAATAAAAATCTGTCTGGTGTCTCTCAAGCACCTATGTCTGCTGGCATCCCATCAAGTACACGAACTGTGAGCATTTCCACAGACAGCCTTAATTCAGGGCAATTAGTGCAAATTAAAGAAGAGATGGAAAACGGTTTTGGTTGCAGAGCAAGGCGCAGGGAAGCTGTTAATGATTTGAGAGAAAAGACCCACCAGGAGAGAAAGGACAAAGCCCAGCTCTTTGTTGGTGTGGTGGCAATACCTTAATCTCTTAATTAGGAACAGAGAGTGCTCTGTTCACTTCAGGGCTGGGCTGGAGGGGTTGTGCTCAAGACACAACAGGGACAGAAATGCCGAGGCTCATCCTCTGTCTGGCCAACCCCGAGGCTCATCCTCTGTCTGGCCAAGCCCATCAGCTGAGCAGGAGCCTGCCAGGACAACAGGTTGGCCAGGGGAAGGTTAAAGAGCAGCTCCAGAGGTCCTGCACAGGTAAAGATGTTGATTTTTCCAGTCTTCTGTAGATTTGTGGGCTTGTTCTACAAATGTCTCTGATTTATGAAAAAAATATGGATATTGATCTGATACCGATATCCATCTATGATGGATAAAGGACTCTCTAACAGTTTAAAGTTAGAAAATGTTTATTACGAGGCCGGGCAGCGTGNTCTAACAGTTTAAAGTTAGAAAATGTTTATTACGATGCCGGGCAGCGTGGGGATAGCCCCCAAATACACACACGCAATTCACAGATGATCACAGGGTTTTATCTACAGGAGTATTGAATACACAAAACACAAATGCATATTCATAACTCTGGTACATCCCATTCCCCACTCCATATGGTAATGAGTTAAAAAGCTATTAAGCATGCGTAGTTTGCTCTTTGAAATGGGTCAGTGGTCCCTTTTATGAGTCAGGAGTCCGAAGATCAGGAAGTAAGGTGAGTCTTCCTCACTTTGACTTTTTAACATTTTAACATTTTAACTTTAACCTAACTTGTTACATGACAACTGGACCCTTGTTTCCATATAATTTTCCTGGTTTTCCAGCACTGTTTGATTTATGATTGTATTGTATTCTTGGATTCTATTGATTACTCTCTGATTATCAGAATACACAAACATAATGTGAAAAGCCTCATGATTTATCAGTTCCTTAACTCCGGCTTCTTTTAGCAAAGGGAAATCTATCTATCTTACCTCAGCAATATTTAGTTTAACTAAAATCCTTATGTTTCATCTCTTGGCCTGGAAGATCCTGTGCTGCCCGCTGTGTGACTGGCTCCTAAATCAGCCTGGTTTGTCCTGGCATGGCAGTGTCTACCCACGAGAGAAAGAGCCCAGTGAGCTCAGCAGACACATTTCTGGAGCTCCAGTGGGTCCAGCAGACACATTTCTGGAGCTCCAGTGGGTTCAGCAGACACATTTCTGGAGCTCCAGTGGGTCCAGCAGACACATTTCTGGAGCTCCAGTGGGTCCAGCAGACACGTTTCTGGAGCTCCAGTGAGCTCAGCAGACACGTTTCTGGAGCTCCAGTGGGTTCAGCAGACACATTTCTGGAGCTCCAGTGAGCTCAGCAGACACATTTCTGGAGCTCCAGTGGGTCCAGCAGACACGTTTCTGGAGCTCAGGCTGCTGGCTCTGACTTTGGGGGGTTTTGGATCTGCTCCCTGGCCGTGCCAGTGCTGCTGCCTGGGACACAGAGCCAGGAGGGCTCTGCTGCCACGTTCCTTTCCAAGCCGCTGCCTTCTGCTGTCATCAGCTCGCGCCCCTTTCCTTCCAAGGGGATCTCAGACGAGATGCGGCGATAAGCAAATAATGGGTGAATAAAAGCGGCTATGGAAAGACTGATCCATCACTAAAAGCACATTCTTTCCCTTCCTTTCCCTAAAAAACTCTTCCTGTGACCCTTTGCTGCCCGGGGATGGCAGTGGGTGCCACCAGCTTTGTTTTTACAGTCCCCAAGCACCAGAGCTCCCTGTGATTTGGTAAAAAAATATGGATATTGATCTGATACCGATATCCATCTATGACAGATAAAGGACTCTCTAACAGTTTAAAGTTAGAAAATGTTTATTACGATGCCAGGAAGCGTGGGGATAGCTCCCAGATACACACCACAATTTACAGATGATCACAGGGTTTTTTTAATCTACAGGAGTATTGAATACCCCAAACACAAATGCATATTCATAACTCTGGTACATCCCATTCTTCACTCCATATGGTAATTAGTTAAAAAGCTATTAAGCATGCGTAGTTTATTTTTTGAAATGGGTCAGTGGTCCCTTTTTTGGGTCAGGAGTCCCAAGATGAGGAAGTAAGATGGGTCTTCCTCGCTTTGACTTTTTAACCTTTTAACTTTGACCTTTAACCTAACTTGTTACATGACAACTGGACCCTTGTTTCCATAAATTTTCCTGTTTTTCCAGCACTGTTTGATTTATGATTGTATTGTATTCTATTGATTAGTCTCTCTGATTATCAGAATACACAAACATAATGTGAAAAGCCTCATGATTTATCAGTTCCTTAAATCCGGCTTCTGTTAGCAAAGGGAAATCTATCTACCTTACCTCAGCAATATTTAGTTTAACTAAAATCCATATTTTCACCTGGAGATGAGAGGCTCCATCCACCAAATGTGGCATCACTGTGGGCTGAGCTGCTTGGAGGATTGTTCAAACACAGGCTGCAGCTGGAGCACAGGAGGGAGGTGGAGATGACAAAATCATGTGGCAAGAGAGTTCTGAGCCTGGACAATCGGCCAGAACAGGGGACAACACACTCACAGCAGCTTCCAGCCCCTCTGGAATAAGAAAAAGGCACAATTTCTTCCCTGGGATGTTTCAGAGCCGTGTTTCCCTAAGAGATTTACTGCACTGAGTGCCCTGGATGGCAAGGAAATCTTACAGGCCCGTGGTGAGTGCTGAGGCACAGGACCAGACCTAAATCCAGCTCAGATCCAGGAAAGATAAAGATAAACTGATAAAGAACTGATAAAGATAAAGAAGTCTGGGTTTATTTCTGTTGTATGGATGGTGAATTCCACTGCACAAAGAGCTGGATGTGCCACTCAGGACACAGAACTCAGGCCCTAAGGGGGGCTCTGCCCTGCCAAAAATCGGAATGGGAAAGGGAGATGAAGGGAGAAGCTTTGGTGATGAAATCGAGTCAGAGGAGTTCCAGGGCATTGGATCTTGTGGCTCCTCACAGGTGGGCAGGCAGCAGATAAAAGAGTGAAAGGAGGATCTAAATGACTCCAGGAAAGGTGTGATTTAGGCACATCTTCAATTTTCCCTAAAGATTTTACATATGAAAGGTGAATGTCGAGCTGAAGCTCAGGGTAGTGGTGTGAGCTTTCAGCAGAGGGAAGCAGCAGGACCTGGGAGGGATGAAAATTGAAACAAGCACTCACCTCTGGGTGTATTTATTTCAGCACGAGGTAAAATCAGCCTTTCTGAGGCTACAAAGGAGCCTTGTCCTCCACACGTGCTCAGAATTTATCAGATCAGCCAGGTAACAAAACAAAACCAGCAAATTCGTTGTGAGTTACACACAAATAAACAGATAAACAAATAAATTTAACAGCTCCTCTCAGTAATTAGGCAGCTTTCAGACCTGCAGATGTACACAAAATCCAGTGGTCCCAATCCTCGTCTGTGGAGAATTAAGAAGGTACCCTGAGTTTTAATGAGGCTGCCTTGATTTACACAAAACATGGAGCTTGTTTAACCAGCCTGTGCTTAGGTGATTTAGGAACATGATAAAAAAGTCCCTGTGAATCCTGAGATGGAGAAACCATCTTACAATTACTTGGACATCCTATAATTAAATATGAGATCACTGACAGATCTACCTTCTTTGAAAATATCAGCTTTTTTTAATGCCCAGCACCTTTTTAAATCCACATTTTGAACGCTCACCCTGAGTCCCTGTGCTGGGTTGGGGTTTTTTTCCCTTTCTAAACACTCAGAATTTTCCTCTTTATCTTCAACTCATCCGTGCTAAAAGCTTCAGGCTGTCCTAGTCCTAAAAGACAGTGGAACGACTCCAGCTTTGAGTTTAATAGACAACATTTAACACCTCTTGCCTTTGGGTGGGTCTTCTTTCTTATCCAAACAGAAGTCGAACCCTCGCTGAAATGTGAGAGATGATTCATCAAAAACAACCCTTTTTTTTTTTCACTTCTTTCTGGGCAAATAAATAATAACTTCAAGGCCTGGAGCACCTCAGAGAAGTTCCTGCAGTGCCTGCGTGGTCTGGCAGTGAGCTGAGCAGATTACCAATGGCACTCCATCAAATGCCACCAGACACACAAACAAACGCATTCAGGCCTTTTGATGAGATGTTTGTAACGAAAACAGAAATTTCTGCCCAAAAGCCAAGATTTAAGGCTCTGATTTTAACATTTTTTTTTTAGCTGAGGAACAACTGAGCAGCTGTGGGTTGCCTGGAGCTTTCCCTGGTGACACTCTCGTGCTAATGAGTGTTAATTAACGGCGCAGAAAGCACAGGGGCTGGTTTGTGGATGCCACCTGGGCACAGTCGAGTACAAAAATTACTCAGGAGGATTAAAATCCAAATGAATTAGAGAGAGGAGACAAAAGCATTATTTCCTCCGTGTCACAGATAAAGATACACCCAGAAATGCACCTGCCACAGATCAAAGGTGGAACAAGGAGCTCACCCAGGACTTTGTTCCTTCCTTACGTGACTCAGAGACCTCTGCCTCTGTCTGGAAAATCATTTTGGGTTGGAACAGAACTTCAGGTTGGAATTGGATGATTTTAAATGTTGTTAGATGGTTTTAAACGTCCCTTCCAACCCAAACCATTCAGTGACACTCTGAACACCAGGGGACAGCTCATCCTTTCTGAACAGAGGCTGAAAACCAAGTAAAACCCCTTGAGGGATCCTTGCTTAATATGTTCTGACAAAATCCAAGTGGTGGACGCTCAGAACCCCCATGGACTGGCTTTAGGGGTGCAAAGTTTGAGATTAAACAGCTCCTCCTTTTGTTTTCTGGACTTGCATCCCTCTCACTGCTTTCTCCCAAACTTGGATTAATCCAAAACTTTTAATCTGGACACAGACAATCCCAGCAGGTCACCAAGATTTCTGCCCCCAGGTTGATGTGACACCGATCCTGCCCTGTCCATCCCTGCCTGGGGACACTCTGAACCATGTTTAGTGACCCTCCCGATCCCCTCTTGGTGGTCTCCAGCTCTTCACTGCCATAAATTCATTTTTCCCTGAGGATTTTAGGACCAAACCTGCTGTCACTCCCTTCTGCTCTCCTCCTCTCTGGAGAGATGTCCCCTAACGAGGGTATTGCTCACAGATGAGCTGATATATTGACTGTATTAATGACTAAAACCATGAATATAAATTTATTTATTTCCGTGGTGCATTTATGAGCCTGGAACCAGCCAGCAGCGTGGCAAGGTCTGCGTACCAGGAGAAACAAAACCCAGAGTGGGTTCAACTCCTTTCCCTCCCCACGGTCATTTGGGCTCATTTCCCAACGGATCGATGGAAACAGAGTTTCCTCATGTGCAGATAAGCATCTGAAACGATCCTGCTGAATCACAGCCTTCAAGGGTCTCCAGTAACTCAGGATTCCTTCATCCCTTTAGGGTTTGCTCTCTCCCAGCTCCCTCTGTCACTCAGGGAAGGACGAGACCTCCAAAATTCAGTGTAACCCCTTCTGTGGATATACAACAGGACAGGGACCACACGTGCCAGGAAAACCATGGAGAAACAGCAGCTGAGCATTTAAAAATCAGCTCATTTTTGCAGTTTGCAAGTTCCTCGAAATCAGCTTGAATTCTGGTTTGGTTTGTTTGGTTTGTTTTTTTTTTTTTTTTTGCCCCCTCACTTTACCATTTCTTCTCACGGGATTTTTTTATTCTCAGAGCAAATGACAGTGGAGCTGGAGCTGCCACTCTGTCCCAAACTCTTTGCCCAACCTGCACAAATTGCACATTCCTGGGAGATGCTTTCATAATTTTCCCACCAGTGGCACTCCCAGAAACAAGCAGGTACTTGGAATTTGTTGGATCAGTGACCAGAGCTGCTGCCAAGCCCAGGTCTGCTTTCAGTGCTCTCCTGAGTATCACTCAAATTTACCTCTGTCCGTGAAACAAAGGGGGTTTTGAACCCAAAAACCCCCAAATTTTCCCTCTCAAAGCTTCTTCCTATGAGGAGGAGGTGGAGTGTCTGTCCTGCAAGAACAGGCACGTGGATCATCTCCTTGTGCCTGCAGGGTGTGCTGGCCTTTGGCTGTGGAATCCCACTCTGTGTCCCCTTCAGGACATCACTTTTGTACCTGTTCTTCATCAGGGACTTTGCACATTTTTATTTTTAATTTCAATTCAGAGCCAGGTGAAAAATCATCCTCCCTTCGACAGCACATTCTGCTGGAGGAATTTCCACCTTTAAACCCTCACCTCCAGTCACCTGGGCTTTGTCCCACCATGTACAACCATTGGGCAGCGTGTCCTGCTTTGATCTCCTTGTTCCATTTGTCCTGCAGGAAATTCTCTTTTTAGATCCCTCCCAAAATTTCATGTTATCTCATAAACAGGAGCTCATTATCTGCCTGCAGGAACTGGGAGTTTGAGTGGAGGGAACAAAAAAAAAAAAAAAAAACCAAAAAAAAACCACCCCCAAACCACCCAAAAAAACCCAAACCAACCAAACAAAAAACAAACAAAAAAACCCCCACAAAACAAACAAACAAATCCCAACAAAACAAGCAACTCCCCCCCCAAAAAACCCCAACAAACAAAAAAACCCAAACCCCAAAAAAAAACCCCACAACCAAACAACAAAAAACCACAAGCACGAAGAAGAGTTAAAGCCACACCGAAGAGTGCTCTTTCTTTCTGAGCAATACGGGAGTGGCCGGGAATTACGGTAATGGTCAAACCGGTGCTCCGCTACATCAGCAGAGCCCCGCAGCTCCTGCTGCTCCTTCCCGGCGTGGAGCTGAGCCCTGGACGGGGCACGGATCCCTCCAGGGAGCCTGGAACCAGCCCCTCACAGCCTGGGGATCCCGGGGATCAGCCCCACCGCCGGCTGCTGGAGCTCCACTGGGGAAATCAAGGGAGAAAAGCAGAGGGTTTGCAGGCAGAGCCCCATCCCTGCGTGGAACAGGAGCTCTCGGGGCTGGGAACCCTCCCCAGATGCTCCGAGGAGCTGCGCTGCCTTCTGGAGACTGGAGAGGTGAGTGTGGGGCAGGCACGGGAGCCTGGGGGCTGCTCTTCCCTCCAGCAGCTGGGCATTGTTGGGGTTTGAGCACCGAAACCTCTCCCAGTCCTTTCTGCTGCATCTCCTTGACTTGCCGGGAAGTTGATCTTCATGTGCTTAAAAATCAGTTTAATAATTTCTTCGTTTTCTCTCAGCCCTGTAATGACCTCATTTTGTACCCTGCAATGACCACAATTACAATGGCCAGAGGTGCTCGATGCCACGCTCACTTTTCGTGGCTGTGTTTAGACAATCTGTCCTTTTCTTCCTTAAGGATTATTCCTCAACTCGTCCCATCTGGCGGGAAAGAAAATAAAAGATCCAATTTCATCCGAGTGCTCTGAAGGAAAATTCCCACAGTGCGATACCCATCCATCTCCCCCTTCCCCCCTCCTCCCTGCCTGTGGACTGGGAATTTCGGGGCTTCAGAGTTTGAAACGTTTTTCCCTGCAGGAAAATTCAGCGTGGAGGTTTGGGAATGGGACAGCTGTTGCTGCTGGTCTGAGGGACTCATCCCAAAAGGACACTCAGAGAGTCCTTCCTCATCTGGGGTTTTACAGCCACAGCCTCAGTGGTGGTTTTTCAGCTCTGATTAATATTTGGGGTGGGAATTCTGTGTCCACGTGGAGGTGTTGGGAAAGGTTTTTGCAGCTCTCCTCTCCGTGCCCCCCAGGTCCCAGTTCCCAGGCTGATCCTCACTTTTCCATCTGAGGTACCTTTTCTCCATATTTAGTCAGCAAAGGCTGAGCTTGGCTTCCAGTTGCTCTGAAATGTTGTGTCACTCACCAGCAGCCTCGCTCCTTGCAGCGTCTCCTGCTCAGCTTTGGAGTTGCTTTTCCCTTTAGATTTTCCACATGGGCAGCTCAGCTGGGCTAACAATTCAGTGGGGGAAAGGTCCAGCTTAATAAAGAAACCTGAGAGTAAATTCTGGGCTTCTAAATCTGCTGCACAATTTGTACAGTCCTGGATTCCCTCCTAGAACCGATCTCTGCAGAGGAGCTGATAATTAGGATTGATGCCTGTCCCCATAAAGAAGGGGAAATTGAGGCAGGAAAACCCCCTTGGGTCTCCCAGCTGCTGTTAAACAATGCTGGGCTGGAAAAGGTTGGTTCCACCGGCTGGAGGCAGCCTGAGGAAAGCGCCCTAAAATAGCCTCCTGCTCTATTCTTATTTGGGAACCCTAGCAGGGAGCGTGGCTGCTGGGAATGGCATTGTTTGTGTTTTTGTCTTCTCCAGGGGGGTGAGGATCTGCAGAGAGCACAGGAGCACACGGCAAACCCTGCTCTTCCCCTCAGAGCAAGGCAGGAGCTGGTGTAAATGAGCGTTAATTGGCAGCCCAGGACCTCGACTGATGAGCTCCGTGCAGGTGGAACGCTCTGAGTGACAGCCCGGACCCTGAGGATGGGCACTGATGGGCATCGAACAAAACTGCTGAGCAGACACTGAGCAACCTCCACCCAGCCAGCTTCCTAAGCCAATTTTACGGCAGAACCAGGACTAGCACCAGGCAAATAAAAGGATCAGTGATTTCCTCTCAGGAGAAGCAGAATTGGAGACCCTTTGGAATATTTGCTTTCCTTAAATGCAGAACCTTCCCCGGAGGACAGAAATGATTTTAACCTGCAGCTCCTGTAATTCTCATCACATGACCCTGGAAAAAGGGAGAAACAGCCTCAGGTTTGTGTAGCCCCACTTGTGCACCCCAAGGAAAATGCAGGAGTTAAATTTGGCTTGGAACTGGTGAGTATCAACCGTGCTGTTCTGGTGAAAGCTGAGGAGCAAAGGTAGGTTTTCTAATATGTTTCTGGATCTTTCTCCTTGCTGCTGGTGCTGCAGCTCTAAGACATTCTCCAAAACTCTTTTCTCCAGCAAGGCCAGGCAAATGCTGCCTATAGGACCTTCCAAGGACTGATCTTGTCACTGCTCCTGCCTGGGAAGGGGGTGAAGCCCAGCAGCCTCACATGGACATTTCCAGCTATGGCTTTCCTCCCTGGAAACTCCTCTGAGTGCTCCAACTGCACCCACGCCGTGGAGCCCGTGAACATTTCCAAGGCCATCTTACTGGGTGTCATTCTAGGGGGGCTGATTGTTTTTGGGGTTTTGGGCAATATCCTGGTTATCCTGTCCGTAGCCTGCCACAGACACCTCCAGAGCGTCACCCACTATTACATCATCAACCTGGCTGTGGCTGACCTCCTCCTGACTTCCACCGTCCTGCCTTTCTCAGCCACCATGGAGATTTTGGGCTACTGGGTCTTCGGGAGGATCTTCTGCAACATCTGGGCCGCCGTGGACGTGCTTTGCTGCACGGCTTCCATCATGAGCCTGTGCATCATCTCCATCGACCGCTACATCGGGGTCAGCTACCCGCTGAGGTACCCCAGCATCGTGACAGAGAGGAGGGGGCTGCTGGCCCTGCTGTGCGTCTGGGCACTGTCCCTGGTCATCTCCATCGGGCCCCTCTTTGGCTGGAAGGAGCCGGCGCCCGAGGACGAGACCATCTGCCAGATCACCGAGGAGCCCGGCTACGTCCTGTTCTCGGCGCTGGGCTCCTTCTACCTGCCCCTGATCATCATCCTGGTCATGTACTGCCGGGTCTACGTGGTGGCCAAGAGGGAGAGCAAAGGGCTCAGCTCTGGCCTGAAGAAGGAGAAGTCCCACTCCGAGGAGGTGACGCTGCGCATCCACCGCAAGAACGCGCCCGGCGGCTCCGCGCCCCACCCCAAGAGCAAGCACCACTTCTCCGTGCGCCTGCTCAAGTTCTCCAGGGAGAAGAAAGCTGCCAAGACCCTGGGGATAGTTGTGGGATGCTTCGTGCTCTGCTGGCTCCCGTTTTTCGTGGTGATGCCTCTTGGTGAGTAGAGCCAACCCTCGTGTGTGTTTTCCCAGAGCCGTTGTGGGCGGGGAGGGCCGTGCTGGTGGATGGGTGTGGTGACGCTGATCAGAAAAGCTCAGAGGGAACGATTTCGTCCTGCAGAACTGTCAAAAACCAGAACAATCACCACCACAAGGCAGGGAGCGTGAAAAAAGCGAGTCTCAAATCAGACCAAATCTCTCTGGCGATGAGAAACAAAATTCTGAAAACCAAGGGAACAATCCTGTTCTTTTTCCACGTAGAAAAATCCTCTTTGTGAGCTAGAGCAGATATTTGTGACCATCCCTGCTGTAGGAACAGGATCTTTAGGGGTTTGTGTGTTCATGGTTGCAGCCAGATGATTCAAACCTATAAAAGGTCAGGATATAAATCCGTTCAGGGTTGAAGAAGCTGCTCACAGATCTCCTGGAGCGCTCTGCACCAATGATTCCCATTCTAAGGCAAAAAAAAAAAAATTAAAAAAAAAAAAATCATCTTCCTATCAGGAAGTTCATCCTGCGAGATACCATAACTCCAAACAAAGATTAATCTTCTCACCCAATTTTTCACATGGCCAGTCAGGAGACAGCAGTGAGGGTCCTTCCAACTCATTTTATTCTGCTCTGCTTTGCGTCTTTTCTGGGAACTCTTTGAGCCCACTGGCCAAACACGGGCTCAGCCACCATGCTGGAGATGAATATTTATCCTCCCGTTGTCATTCCAAGGAGGAGCAAAGCCGGGGATTTGTTCTGCTTTGCTGGAATATAAAGAAGTAATTAGAATTTTAATTAAAACCTCGCTCGGTTACCTTTGATGCAGTTGCAGGGTGTAAAAGCTGAATACTAATTTCACACCTAGAGCTGAGGGTGAGGGACGTGGCTCGTTACCCTGAGTTGGGCTCTGCCAGGAAATGTTGGGTTTTTCAAATGTGGGAACTAAAATCTGTGACTCGTTCAATTTCAGGGCTTGTCTTGCGGAAAGGGTTTCTGCTGTACAGGAGAAATAAAGTCAGATTTTATGGGAGCTTTGGTTAGTAAGACAACAATATGGAGAATTAAGAAAAGGTAAAGCAGCCTTACATAAACATTAAAAGAAAGATCTGGGCCTTTTGTTTTCCCCTTTTTTTTCCTAAATTCTGTTTTTTCAAACTTCTAAATGACTTATTTTTCAATTAACCTCTACTGGTTTTACCAAGATTTATCAAGACACACAAAAACCTGTTGCTAATGTGAACAAAAAACCCCAAAAATTCAGATTTTTTTCCTCTTGGTCAATACTGGGAAGTGCTGGATTGGAGCTGTTTCCTAAGGAGGAGCCCACGAGGTCCTGGCTTGAGCACGTTGGAATGCTGCTCGCCAAGATGACTGAAACAAACTCCAAAAAGGGGTTGGGAGAAGGCATTAAACACACTTTTCATCTGCAAACCTGGTTGCCCACACAGAGCTGCCATTAATAAATTTGCTTTGGATTTAAGAAATCTTCTGGGCTCCAGAATGGCTTTGCATCTTCCTTTGATGTAAGGAAACTCTGGAGGTTTTTTTCTCTGTTTTTTGGGGGGTTACTGGGTTATTTTTAAAGCATACATTATAGGGCTTTCAAAACCTGTTTGCTGCTTTTGTTTAAGGACAAAAAAAACCTGATTAAACAGACAGGTGGAACTAAAAAAAGTCCTCAAAAAAGCTCCAAGGGCTCACATCTTGATGCAGAGAACTTTCCAAAGACCACTTCGAGGTCTGTCCTGCAGCCGGGTCCAGTTGGGACAGGGAAGATCCTGCCAGGATCTTGTAGCAGGGATCTGCCTTTCCTGATGTAGAAACTCCTCCTTTTTGGAACCCTGGTGGAGCTCACAGTGCTTTGGGCAGCTCTGCAGCTTTGTGCCCATGGGACAGATCAAAACGTGGCCCCATCAACAAATTCTGGAGGGATTTGGCAGATATGGAGGTGCCATGAAGGGACATCATTTATAATGGACTTGGATGGTTGGACTCAACGATCCAAGAGATCTTTTCCAACCTAAATGCCCATAATTCCATAATTCCATCATTCCAGACCATTCCCAGTGCTGTTTTCATTGAAACACTCTTGAAGTGCCACACAAACCTCTTCAGACAGCCGTGCTCATCATTGCAGCAGCACAATTTCCCCAAATCCAGATTAATCTCACTGTGATCTACAGCACCCTCAGGATTCCCTCACCCATTAACACCCACCCCACCAGCCACGAGCTGCACCCAAGCAGGAATCACGAGGTTTTCTGGAATGTTTGATAAAGCAGAGTAGAAACCTTTGGAAAAGGGCAAGAGGGATTGAAGGATCTCGAGAAAGGCTCAATATCCACGTTGGCTGATGCTGCTGAAAATAACTGGGGAAACAGCTGGAGAATCCCTGCCCTGAGAAATGATCTGAATTGAAACTGGGGTGTTAAAGGCACCAGTTTCAGTCTGTGTAAGAAATTGTGGGGTTTTTTCTTGCTATCTTGGATTAAGTTTCATTCCAAAGTTTCAGTCTGTGTAAGAAATTTGAGGGGTTTTTTACTATCTTGGATTAAATTTCATTCCAAAGGTTCTGTGCACAATCCTTCAGCCCAACACATCTTCTTCTGGCTTGCCTTGATATTCGTGGGAAAAAAAAGCCCAGGAAATTTTAATCCTGTTGCAGGAAAATAAATGAGGCTGATATTTGCTTTTCCTCTGCGTGCTGGAGCGTGAACTCACTGCTCACAAAACTCCTGTGACGCACGAGGTTGTCAGAATTTGGGTTTCCCCTGGAAGAAGGCAGGTTTCCATCCCTGAGAGCAGAACCAAGCAGAGCTGGCAGAGCCCAGGAATCGGTGAAAGCCCCCAGAGATGAAAAGTTTTCATGTTTCAAGTGACAGAACAGATCTTGTCCTGTAGCTGGAAGACATTTGTGTGTTGTTTTGAACTCTTCAAAAGGTTTTTCTTTCCAGCAATATAAAACACAGTGCTTGGAGGTTGTTTTGAGGTGAAATATGCACAGAACTGGTGGAAAAAAGGGGTTGGGGGTGTTGCAAAAATGGTCCTGGGCTGGGATTGATGATTTATCTTAACAAACACCCAGAAGAGAATAAATTCCCAGGGCTTTGCTTGTGGTCTATTTTCCATGGCTCAACTCTGGGTGTAGGTGTTGCTTTCCAAAGCTGGAAGAAATGAAAAGGGAAAGTCTGAGCTAGGAGGCCACAGGAGAAAAAAAAATCCAAAACTGAGCAAGGGAGAGGAAGGATTTTAACATTTGTCAATCATTCTTGTGATTAAGAAAGGGAAAAAAAAGAGGATCCGCTGGAGGGTGTTTGTGTTTGTGGTCGAGGAGTAAATTAGTGCTGTGGACTGACACAAACACTGTCAGGGGAATCCTCTAATCCTGTCTGCAGCTGCTTTCTATTGACTGCTTTGTGGTGATTTTTTTTTGTTTTTTAACTGGAGTCAAAGAGAACCACTCCAACTTTCATTAGACATAAACCAGGAAAGTAAAAAAGTGCATTTTTCCATCTCTGCTGTTGACACAACGTGACCTCTCAGAGGGCCACAAGGCTCAGAGTAGCAACACACACCACATTAATATTTCAGCGTTTCTCAGTGAGAAAGAGAGGGAAAAAAGATATAAATTGGGGGAAAAAAAACCAGAATAAAGCCCCAGCTGTTTCTCTGGAGCCCTGATCAAGGAAAGGAAGGATGTTTGCACTCCTTGAGTCACAGAGCACAATCATTGAACAGGGAGAACTTCAGCCCTGAGGATAAACAGCCAAGATTTTTCCATGGCAGGGTTTTTTGGTTTTTTTTAGTTTTTTTGCTGGTCATTTTTCACAATCACAGGCTGGAAAGGCACTGCTGGTCTGGGTGGATAACTCAGATAACGACAAAAACTCCACGGACATCCCCGGGCCAAGATTTCTCCACCATTCCCAAATCCTGAAACGCATCCCAGTGACTCAGAACACAGAAAAAGAAGGGAGGAATCCATGCTAAAAACCATTTATCCTAAAAAAACAAGGAAGGGGAAGGTGGATTGGCTGTGCTCTGTTTTGGGAGCCACCCCCGTGGTGTCCCATGGGTGTCACCTGGCACAGGATCCCCGTCCCTGGCTCAGAATGTCCCTGGTGGTGCAGCCACCACTCTCAGGAGGCAGAAATGTCATTTTTCACTCACTCTCCAAGGCCACAGCACAATCCAGGGCTGGGCAGTGGTGGAAAAGCCGTGGGGAGCGATTGTCCCACCCCAAATGTCAGGATTTGTCCGCAGTTGGGATAACGGGACAGACGCTTGGCTCCTGCTGGAGGAGAGAATTCCTGGTTTGCAGCTCCAAGGATTCCAAAATCATGACAGGCAACAAACCCATGAGACAGGCCCAGCTCCTCAAACTATTCTCTGGTTGTTTTTTGGTTTTTTTTTTTTTTAATTTTAAAAGGAAAATTATTATTTTTAAAATATTTTATTATTATATCTTATTTTTATATTATTTTTAATATTTTATATATTTTATATCTAAATATATAAAATATATATTATATATACATTTATATATATTATATATATTTATATATAT
>VWYP01016610.1:10127-20336 GCA_013400435.1 Pycnonotus jocosus | reverse complement strand
TTAATAATAAAACCAAAGGTTTGGCATCAGGAAAAAAAAAACAAAAAACACAACAACAACAAAAACCACGTTCCCAAGATTTTGAATCAGCAGATAACTCATAATTCTATAGAAAAAGCAATTGGAAGGAAGGAACACGTTCTTGGGATTCTGTGGGGAGGAACATTGTTCTTCAAGGGTTTGGAAAATATTATATTTTTCCCCTTTTCCTGGATAATCAGGCAGCCAACAGGAAAGATTAGGGAATATTTCTGAGCTACAGTAGAAGGAGAGAGATTTCTGTGGCCCCTGAGTGTCAAACACACCCTGCAGGGAGAGAAGGCTCTGAGGTGAAGGAGGGCACACTTGGATGGGATATTGGGATGAAATTCCTCCCTGGGAGGGTGGGGATGGAATTCCCAGAGGAGCTGGGGCTGCTCCATCCCTGGCAGTGCCCAAAGCCAGGTTGGAGCACCCTGGGGCAGTGGGAGATGCCCCAGCCCATGGCACAGAATTGGAATTTGATGATTTTTCACTTCCATTCCAGCCCAAACCATTCCATGATTCTCTGAAAGGCAGCTCACAGCGGGGTCTGTACACAGCAAAGCCTCAGAGCTCTTAAAGCTCCTTCATTTCTTTCACTGTGTGTTACTCCAAGGCAACAACCCCACTGATGAGCCAAAAAAGGCTGCATTAATAAATTAACATGCAGATCCCACCCCCAAAAAAAGAGAGCAAGGGACAGAGTCTGACACTGGCTGTTCTCTATTTTTATCAGGCTTTGGCACAGCCCTTGCATTCCGGCTGGGGAGAGCGAGGAGTTGCAGCAAACAGGAATTGTTATTGTTTACCCATTTTTACGCTTGGCCTCACACAGCTGATTCCCCAAACCGCGATTTGATTCACCTCTTTTTTTTTATTATTATTATTTTTCCACCACAAAACGGGAAAGCAGCAGATCCACTGCATTTAAATGAGGAAAGAAACCGAAAAAAAACCCGAGCGTGATTTGGGCATTTAGAAGCTTTTCGTTCTTTTTTATCTGCCAGTGACTTCAGCCAGAAAGTTCTTTGAGAATGTTACTGGGTTGGTTTTTGCTAAAGGAGAGAAGCATTAATTTGCTGGGAGAAATTTTAGGTTGTGGGTACGCCTCGCTTGTGCTTCGCTGCAAAACCGCGTTTGCTTTCTTTAGCAAAAACCTTTTTGGTCTGAAAATCTGGTTGGTGTTGAAATGAATAATGGAACTGCTCTACCTGGGCCAGCCTGGGGCAACCAGGAGCTACCAGGGAGAGCCCTGCTTGGAGCCCGGGTGGTGTCCAAGGTTGGAATCAGAGATTCAGCTGCTCCAGAGCTCCTGGGGCGTGTCCTGCACTGCCTGGGGAGGAGAGAGATTTGGGAAAGGCTGAGTGACCCTAAAGAGGCTCCAAAACAGCTGGAGAGGGACTTGGGACAAAATCTGGAGGGAGAGGACACAGGGAATGGCTTTAAATTGACAGAGGAGAGGATTAGCTGGGATTTTGGGAAGGAATTCCTGGCTGTGAGGGTGAGGAGGGGCTGGGATGGAATTCCCAGAGGAGCTGTGGCTGCCCCTGGGTCCCTGGCAGTGCCCAAGGCCAGGCTGGAGCACCCAGGGACAGTGGGAGGTGTCCCTGCCATGGCAGGGGTGACACTGGATGGAGGTTTTTATTATTTTTATTTATTTTTTTTTAAAATTATTGCACCTAATTGTCAGAGCAGATTTTTCCAGTGCTCTCCCTCCAGCCCTGGTGGGATCACAGGTGTCACCCAGGTGTCCTCCAGCAGGGCTGGAAGGTGAACAGTGGCTCAGATATTCAGTTTTCACCCTTGAAATGAATTCTCTGCATTATTCACTGGCCTTGATATCTCCCTTTGCACTCTGTCTCTGGCCCAGGCAGGATTTTGATGCATCCCCACACAGCCAAAACCACTCTAAAAATTGTTTTGTTCACTCGAGGGCATTTTCTGCAAGTGCAGCAGCTTTGTTTGACAAAGACTGAGGGAAAAGGCTGGAGCAGCTCTCAGATTTCAGGCAGAGCAGCCTGGGAGAGCATTTCCAGCTTTTCCTCAGCCAGGAGAGGTCCAGGGAAGGGATCAATCCCTGGGAAGCTCAGGAGCTGCTCCCAGACCTGGTTAAACTGCAGAGGGTGGATGAGGGATGCATCCATGCCCAAACCTTCCACAATATTTCTTTCCACATGCTCACAGGTTTTCCAGGGGAAGCAGGAAGACAAGCATTTGTCAGTGCTAAAAGTCCTGTTCGTTATAAATTTGAGTATAAATCCCAAAACAAATCGATTTTGTTTCTGGGATTTTTTTTTTTTTTTAATAAAACCGAGGGTTTGGCATCAGGCAAAACATTCCCAAGGTTTTTAAATCATTTTAAAACTCATAATTCTATAGAAAAAGAAATGCCAAAGTGCCTTTCTTACTAAGGAGCCATCAAAGTTCTTGCTCTTTGAATCATCCTTGGAAGGTAACTTTGCAAATATATATCAGAATATGTGTGTGTGCAAATAGATATAGATATAGATGATATAGATAACTATAACAACTATAAATATAACTATAATAAAATAAGAATAAGAATAAGAATATAAATATAAATATAAATATCTCGTGACTGCCTATGAGACCATCCCCCGTGTTCCTTGATATGAGAAGGAACCTTTTATTTAACTTCTCTCAATTTTAGCTGCATTCCATGAGGCAGAATGGAATACAGAATATATCAATTTTCCAAAGGTTTCAGGAAGTATCACTACCCAATACTTCATCATTTCAAAGACTTTTATCTGTAACCCTCAGCTCTAATCCCTCTTTTATCTGATCCTTCTGCAATGGTGTGATTTTCTTGCCATCTGAAGCCCCTCATGATGACCTCCAAGACACTGCTGCCATTTGGGGAATTAATCTGGAATTAGGAGTCCCCGAGGAAGGAATTTCCCCTGTCCCTGGGATCAGCCTCTCTGGCTGTAAATGGGAATACAACTCTTGCAATTATAAACCAGCTCTCTTCCATTGATTTCTGATGGGACATCCCTGCGATTTCATGACACCACAGATCCTGAAACACTTCTTCCTGCAGGAATTGCGCTTCCAGCCACAATTTTTCGAGACGGAACAGAATCCTATTTATTTTTTCCAAGTGTTTTAGTTTCTTTGGTTACCTGCAATTCCTCACTGCCTCTGCCCCTAACGCTCTTGCGTATTTTCCATTTTAGGTTCTTTCTTTCCTGCAATCAAACCCCCGGACACGCTTTTTAAAATAACATTTTGGCTGGGATATTTAAACAGCTGCATCAACCCCATCATCTACCCGTGCTCAAGCCAAGAGTTCAAGAAGGCGTTCCAGAACGTCCTGAAAGCTCAGTGCCTCCTGAGGAGGCAGCCAACGAAGAAGCAAACCCCCAGCTTCAACCTCAACCATCCCGCCGGCCGGAGCGTGGGGAGCGGCAGAGGGGTGGTCAGGATCCCCGTGGGATCGGGAGAAACCTTCTACAAGATCTCCAAGTCGGACGGCGTCTGCGAGTGGAAGATCTTCCCCGCCGCGCCCGCCAAGAGCGCCGTGCCCAAGGCCAAGAGCAAAGGGTTCCTGCTGCAGGAATGCTGCTGCGCTGGCGCTTCGGGGAGCCACGTCCAGCAGAACTGCAAAGTTCCGGCCATCAAAATCCACTCCATCTCCCTGGGGGAGAGCGGGGACGATGTGTAAGCCCAGGCTGGCGGCGCCGCGGGGGCCTGGCGGGATTTCGCGGTTTTTTGTGGTTGTGGTGGCAGCTGAAAGGAGCCGGGTCTGGGCAGGTGAAATGGGGCCAGATCTTGCAAGGAGGATGTCTGTGAGTGGTGGGGGCGTGAATGGAGCCCCTCACAGACAGTGCATGGCTTCAGAGGATGGCATTCTGAGGGTCCAGTGCCTGCCAGGGGTTTTCTTGGCGTTTAAAGGTTTTATCCCTCGATTCTCCTCTTTCAAAGTTCCCACTGCTCTCACTGAGGGGTGGTGGAGGAGAAAGAGAGAACCACAAAGATCCTGTGCTGGTTTCAGCCTCCACACTCCCTGACTGCTCCACCTTCAGAGCCATTTCGTGATTCCACCCCTCCCCACAAAGCCAAACCTCAGCTGTGGATTTCAGTCAACTCCATCACCAAGGAAAACTTGATCCGAGTGACTGCATCCACCGGGCTTCAGAGACCAAGGAGAACTTTTCCCTTTTTGTACAATCAGCCTCCCCAAATCTCCACACCAAACCAAATGAGAATTTGCATGTGCCCCCAGTTTGTTCAGACCATCCCCGCGCCTCCATGCGGGTCTAACAAAACTCAAAACTCGCTAAGTCCCCCTCAAACAAAGCTCAAAGAGCTCACTTGCATCCACCCTTCTGTTCTTCATCTTCTGAGCCCGTCAGGAACCTGCTGGAAGGCTCAGAAATTCCCGTCTCAGGTGCTCATAGCCAGATCAGTGCCACAGTCACTGGAAAAGCTGCAGATTTTTCTTGTCTCCCTGCCCAGTGTTTTGCTGCATTCCTTTTCCCCGACTCCTTCGGTACCAAGTGCTCGAAGCTTCCTGTGAGATCCTGGGTACTCTGGAGTCAGGAACTTTCCCCTCGTTCTGAGCAGGGGGAGTTAAGCACGTTAAAAGGCTTAAGGACATCCATCCCCACGAGAAAGGGCCGTCCCTGGGGAATTTGGGAGCGAGGCAGTTGGAAGCATGTCATATTTTAATACAGCTAATCCAAATAAATAAATAAATGAGATGGCCAGCATCTGGGAGAAGCGGTGGGAGGAATTCTCTGTACAATATTAGAAAAGAGCAGCGCTTGACATGATTCCTCCTGAGGCTGCCAAGTAAGGATTCAGCTCCTTGAAACAACACACGAACGCCCACTCTGGTCTGTGTCAGCTCCTGTGCTGAAAATCCACTGCCTTGGAGAGAGATAAGGGTCATTATCACAGGGCAGGGCCTTGAAACAGCACCTTGGTGGTGTGGATGAGAAATCCTGATTAATTCCTCTCTCACTAAGCATGAAGTCCCCAGTGCCAAGAGGATTTGTCTCCTGTGTCTTTTATTTATGAGCTCACAGGACACAGATCTGTAGCACGATCCCAGGTTCAGCTTAATTCAGAAATCCACCTCACTCTTCAGGTTCTCCTGGCCGAGGATTTGAAGCTTAAAAAGTGTGGAAATACCATGTAAGAAAAGATTCTCATGGTGCTTCAAGCCAAGAGCAGAAGGAGAAAAGCTGGAAATGTCATAAGAAAGTCACGTGAGACTCGTGGCCGAGGTTTGCAGTCTCACAGGGTTCAGAAACGTGGGACGTGTATTTGGACAAAACCTGAACTTTGCAACATTTTGAAAAAAAACCTTAAATAAAGCAAGATTTAAAATCTTCACTGCACACCCTCGGTGCCCAACCCTGTCTTATTCTACAACCAACACTTGTTTTATATCCAGTGAGGTCCTTTTTGCCATCTCTGCTTTGGAGCTGGGAGATTTACACGGGGTTGCTGCAGTAATTGCAGATTTATTGCAGTAATTGCAGATTTATTGCAGTAATTGCAGATTTATTGAGCTTCCCTGGTGTCAGGCAAGGAGCTGCTGTGGAGCTCCACACGGAGGCTGCCACGACTGGATTAATTTAACTCCAGAGCAATCCCCATGCAGCAATACAGCCTGACCCTGTAAGATGAAGATAAATAAGTCACAGACAGAGGTTGGAATAATGAAATCTTGGTCCCATCTTCATCCTCTTTTTTTTTTGTCACCAGATGCTAAAGGAGCTCTCTGTGTCCAGCGACTCTGAAAAGCTCCCAGCCCTCAGCATCAGGTGAGCCTGGTCCCAGCCACACCTCTGCTGCTGCCAGCTTTGCCAGAGAAAACAAACCCAGCAGTTTGTTTGTTGATTCAACAATCCCTCAAAGAATTTCTGCAGGGAAACTGCCCCCTTTTCCCTCGCTGCAAGAAGGGTCATTGGCACTTGTCATCTCTTGGTGGATGTTTGGACTGAAAAGTCTCAAAAACCATAGAAGGAGCTCTAGGAAACAGAAAAAAAAAAAAAAAAAAAAAAAAAAAGGAGTGCAGATTTAAGCAGCCCATTTTTTTTTTCTGTTATTTAAAGTGAACTTGGCAGTGGTGAAAGAGCTGCAGCCACAGAGGCTGAGTGTGTCTGTCTGTCTGTCTGTCTGGAAGCACAAACAGGGCAGGGGCTTTTCCCAGGGGCTGCCCATCCATCACCACTTGTAAAACCTTCCCAGCCCCAGGATGGTGTCCTGTGAAAGCTGGCAGGAGCTCAGAGCAGAGATCAGAGAGTGGCCAGCTGGGATGTGAGAGCAGTGGAGTGCCAGGAGCCGCCCTCAGAGCCCCTTCCAGTGACCCACAGCGAGCTGGCAGGGGATTTATCCTGCCTGAAACCCCCGAGGGTTTCTCTGACATCCACCATCCCCTCGGGTCAGGGCTTTCAGGCAGTGACAGCCAAGATTTCCATGCTGGGTGGAGCAGAGTCCCTGCTGCAAAGAGCTGGGAGCATCCCAGAGATGATTCTCAATTTGAGGTGAAGCAGATCCCCAAGCCCTCTTCAGCCCAGGGCAGGGAAAGTTCACTAGTCCACTTCCCACACTCAGTTCACATCTCCTGCCTGATGGTTTTCAGGCTTTGTGTACTTTGCAAGATTACTCAAACCCCAAATATTTAAGTTCTGCCCACTATCCAAATAAATGTCTTCCCAATTTTAATGTTCTTTATTTCGCTCCGCCAGCTCCAAGGATAAATTGGGCATTGTGTGAAAGAATATTCTCCTTTGCCAGGCCTTAATGTCCTGAGAATCCATAGCACTGAAAAGAAGAAAGATCAAGCCAGGAATATTTTTTGCATCTCTATTTGGAGTAAGCAAATGGATTTCACAAAGCTCCTCTACAGAATCTCCCTGCCTGACTTTTTCAGTTTTCTGAAAGGCAGCACTGACAGGCTGCAGCACCTTGTACTGGTGGAATTTGGTTAAAAAAGGTCTTAATTCTCTGCTGGATGGAGTGCTCAGTTCCAGGTGTGCCTGTTGGCCTTGAGCTACCATTTCTGGCATCTCAGTGGGGTTTTATTGGGAATTTAATTTTAAAACAAAGCTACTGAGGCACAGAGCAGCTCAATGATTCACCCAGCGAGGTTTCAGCTGGAATAATTAACTCCACATCCTACCCAGAGGTACCTTGATCCTCTTTCCTGTCTTAATCTGGTTTGGATAAGCAGGACAAGGTTGAGCTGGAGGGGACAGGCTGTTGACACCAATTATTCCTGGATGATCTCTTCCCACAGCAGAGATAAGGAGAGAAGCCAGTTGCTCCTCAAAGTGTTGCACTCTCAGCTCCAGGCAAATTTGGGACCTGCAGCAACGTTATCCTCTGCCTGAAGGAAAAAAAAATAAAAAATAAAATCCAACAGGTGCTGAGAGAGCTGCTCTGACATCAGCATCTGCTCTCTGCCTGCACCCCTCACACACTCAGATATTTGGGGAGGGATTTCGGGTGTGACAGTGCTACAAAAACCCACGAGACAGCACAGAGGTGGCTGGTGGTGCATTAAAATACAGATTATCCCCCCAGCTTGGTGGGTGTGATCGAATCTCTGCTTCCCAGGGAGGAGATGGAGAGTTTGTCTCAGGGACTGGAGTGAAAAGCCATTGCAGAGCACGCTGCATGTTCCTCACGCTGACAGAGAAAGGAGAAAATAGCAAATGTGAGCTGAGGGGAGATGAAATGCTGAGGGGGAGAGCTGTGGATGGCAACCAGCACACAAAAAATAACATTTCCCAGTGCCACAATGGGCTCAGAGCTCTTCTGTGCTCATTTCTCACTGAGCTCCAACCCAGGAGGAGGAGCAGCCTCTCCTTCATCATCACAGTGACATCAAGATCTGTTTTCAGAGTTAAAAAACCTCCAGGTGTTAATAACGAAAATAAAGGTGATTTTACAGCACTCAGCGTCTCACAGCCAAGAATGGAACTGCCTTGAATGAATCCAAATTTATCAGCTGCCAAAACTCGGCCCTTGTAAAGCATTTTCTGAATGAGGAGAACACAAACCTGCCCAGCATTTCAGGAGATTTCCACTTTCAAAGCAAGGGATAGAAAACCTCCCCAAATTTCACTGAATTCTTCCTGACAGTACCACTGTGGGAATTGTAAACAAGCTGGTTTGTGCTCTTTTTTATTTTGGGTTTTTTTGTGGGGTTTTTTGTTGGTTTTTTTTCTTTGTCAGTCCTTGGTTGCAAAAAAAAAAATGGTTTTGGATTTTTTAAATTTTTTTTCTTCTGCCTGCAGCAGCTTTTTGCCTGCATGTTGTACAAGTTTGGCTGGTTGGAAAACGATATCTCCCGAAACAGGCACTGCATTTTTTTTCTGAATGTGGTATTCCTGTGTCACTGAATTTTCTGTGTGCTCTTTTCCAGCTTTATCATGTTTGAACAGTCCATTGCTGGTCATTTCCTTGGACAAAATACTGAATGTATACGAAATCTTGCTCAGATGAACAAATAAATTATTGGGGAGGGGGGAATGTGCACTTTGGGATACGTGAGCTGCAAGTCTGGCTGGTTGGTTTGTTGTTTTTTTTTTCTCCAAATTATTCATATTTATCTTCCCCAAACAAACATTTGTCTTCTTTCAACAAATATTTCAGGCACAGGACGAGGTAAAAATTCTTCCCAACACTTCTGGTCTTGGTGGGTTTTAATAGGAGCAAGGTGCAAAGTGAATAAAAGAATTAAATTTATATTTCTACTGTAAAAAGCTGAAGTTCTTAAAAAAAAAAAACCTTTAAAGAATTTCATTTGGGCCCCAGGTCCTTACTCTGCTGGTCGAGTTTTGCTTACAGTAAAACATCAGGTCCCAGATGAAATCCAGCCCATTTTGCTGAATTCTTTATAAACAAACACCAGGAGAAGGATCCTCGTCCACCCAGGGATGGAAATGGCAAAGACAAGAGCTGAGTTATTATTTCCTGATTTACAGAGGGAGGGCTGGGACACGGGGAAGGAAAAGAAAGATTTCAAAAGCAGCTGATGAATCAGGAACCTGGAAGGTCCCGGCTGTGGCTGCCTCCAGTGAAACCCTGGGAAATTTCATCCAGGGAAACTCTGGAGAAAACTTTAAATAATAATAATAATTAAAAAAAACAAAACAAAAAAAAAAAAAAAAAAAAAAAAAAAAAAAAAAAAAAAAAAAAAAAAACCAAACAAACAAAACAAAACAAAAAAAACCAAACCACAAACCCCCCCCTAAAAAACCCCAAACCAAAAAAACCACCACCCCCCAAAACAAAACAATAAAAAAAACCCAAAAAAACCCACCAAAAACCCCACAAAAACAAACAAACAGACCAAAAAAAACACCAAAAAAAAACCCCAAACCCCCCAAAAATCAAACCTCAGTTGCCCTCCTGCTTCTTCCACAGGTCTGTTCTCCTTCTGGATTAAAATGTGCATTTATGCTGAATAATTTTGTGCTGCAGCAGAGTCTGGGAGCTTCAGGCAAGGACCAGGGTTTGGTCTTTAATGGGCACAGACCTTGCTCCAAAAAATCCCCTCCTGGACTTACAGATGGCCACAAAATACAGAAAATACAAAATACAAAAACTATGGAAAAACTCAGAGTGTCACAATGCCCTCGTGACCTCCAGATTTGCTGTCAGATAAAAGATTTTTTAAATAAAAATGTGCATTTTTGCTTGGTTTTATAATTTAAATCCAGTTCAGCTAAGGTTACACATCATCATCATCATCCTCATCATCATCATCGTCATCATCATCATCATCATCATTTATCTTGGGGTAAATTGGAAATCCTCCCTTGCTGGCTCCTGCCAGGTGAGGAGAGGAAGAATTCACATTTTCTGGTATTTTGGGTAAGGATTCTGTTTTCCTAACAGGGCAGTGAAATTTTTGGCCATAAAAATCTCACCTTTCATCAAAATTTTTTGCAATGGGTGCAAAAAACCCCGTCAAGGATTTTGAAAAACTGACGTGTGACAGGGAAAAAAAAAATAAAAACATCTTGGTGCACTTGTTTAATTCCACTACAAGGACACGAATTCATCAAATTCTGCTTTTTTGGCATTAATTTACCCCTTTCAGGCTCCTCAGATTTCTTTGGTAACTTTGCAGCTTCATTTCCCAGACAGATTCTGCTCTCAAGACTATTGGATTATTGAGATTTAAAAAAAAAAAAAAAA
>VWYP01016609.1:0-77692 GCA_013400435.1 Pycnonotus jocosus | reverse complement strand
TTAGATTGCACTTTGAAAAGAAGTGTTTAAACATGATCTTTGCATTATTCAAAATAAACTTGAGTCTGTATCACTTAAATACTATGATGGTTCTTTCTGAAACCGTAGCAGTCTGCTTAGTAGCAAGTGTATGGAGTACTATGGAAATTCCATTAACACTATTTACTGAAAACAAAATGGGATGTGAACAGGTTTTCATAATTTATAGCCCTGACAATTAAATTTTTGGCAACTAGGTGAAGGTAACCTGGTTGACAAAAGAGAAGCAAAATTTCACAGTATTTTGAATTTGTAAATTGCATGAAGGTGCAAATTGTGACCTGCAGGTGCTGACTCATTGGCAGAATAACAGCGTTACGCCCTAACTTCAAGAAAAAATGTATGCAGGTTGCTAGGAAAGTTAGCCCAGGTTCAAAACCTCTGTGTCTGTCTTTGCTTGTTCCTATAAGCAGCTGCTGTAGGTAGGCAGCGTTTAAAGGAGGCCCTGAAATTTGGATCTGGCTGTTACCATTGGAACTCAGCCTTACTGATGAAAGCAAGCTTTGGACTGATGAATTCCTATGAATTTGTGTGACTTTTCCCTGAAAATGGCTATGTTAAAAATGTTTGAAGCTGATACCCTGCAGAAAGATACTTAAAACTGAAGTAATACAAATTTGTACGAGTCCTGTGAGCAGGTTGTGATTCTCCAAATTATAGCTTACTGTACACAAAGTAAATAAATATTTAAACTTTTTTTTGTACATTAAGTAAATAATCCAAACTAAAAATTCAAAGTGAGTTTAAATACAGTTTAGGTTTCTACCAGTGTCTCCAGACACTGTCTCTCTGTACAGATGGGAAGTTCTTCTGAGCAGGGTGTGCCCTCTTGTAATACTTTGCATGGCTCCAAGTGGGCAAACAGCACTTAGAAAAGGAGGAAAATACTGACCGATGCCTATCAATTAACTGCTAATGAAGTTATGACTTGAGTGGCCTGGCACTCATTTGTGCCAGGGAGAGAGTTCTAACAAAACTCTCTGGAAATGAGATCAAACTTATGGGGATAAATCCCAGTGCTGCAGACTGATGACTGATGCTCATTGGAAGAAGTCCATTTATTAGTGGCAGTGAGGTTTCAGGTAATGACATCTGATTGATAGGAAATACTTGAAAATAGGCTTGTGAAACTGCCAGATGAAAGATCTAACACTTACTCTAGATAGTGTTTAGTATACATGTATCTGTCTTGAGTCAAAGTAAATGTTCTCTGTTAGTCTAAAAAAAATTTCTGTTCTCTTCTGCAGTCATGAATTCTGTAAATACTTCATTCATGATAACGTGTTTTTTCAAAACTATGAAATGCAGTAATTAAAACCAAAACCATTCTTGCTTTATGTTTAAACTTGAAAATAAATATCGAAGTGCCTAAGTTGTATTGGTAGAAAATTTTTTCTTTACTGTTTTGTCATTTAGCTGCAAAGCATTTTTATTCAGTGTTCTAGCTTTAGGCTGAGCAGTTTGAGTGGCTTCTTTTTGTTTTTTTCATGTGGCAGCTTGTTGCAATATGCTTAAGAAATACAGCCTTTTCTTTAAGGAAATTGCTGTAAATTTAAATCAAATGTTTTGCTCTAAGTTGCTTAATGCATGGTATGATTAACACGAATATTCATTTTCCACCACTGTCAGTAGCAGCAGCTCAGTCTTTACCTACTGCCAAAATGTGTTGCCTGAATTGAAATTGAGACTTCCTTTTGTGTATCTTTAGGAGCAATGTACAGTCAAATGGAATCTCTGAGTGACTCGTGGGTTCGGTTAAAACACAGCAGGGATTGGTTATACGCATCCTCCTACTCATTTGTTGAGTCCGATTTTGATCTCTCAAGATCCCTTGGAGTTCACACTTTGATTGAAAATGCTGTCAGTTTTGTAAGTGGAGATGTGGGAAACTCCCCAGGATTTAAGGAACCAGAGGAAAGTATGTCCACCAGTCCACAAGCATCAATAATTGCAATGGAGCAGCAGCAGTTGAGGGCTGAGGTAAATTTCAGTTTAATGGCTGTTCTTATTCTTCATACATTATGCTCATTATAGGAATTTTTTTTGAAACACTGTCCAAATTCTATCTGTTAAAATAATCTTTCCTTATTTTCTGTTAAATATCTCAGCTGGAATTGGGAACCTTATGTAAACAAACTAAAACAAAACTGAGAGTGTTCCCTTTTCTAAAAATAAATACGTGAAGGAGAAAAGAGTGACCTCAGTTGTCCTTGCTACAGTTCAGTATCATCCAATTTCCATTTCTAGGGGTACAGGCTACTTACTTAATATTGTCTTTCACCTGCCTTTATTTTTAGCTTCGTCTTGAAGCGCTTCATCAGATTTTGGTGCTTCTATCAGGAATGGAGGAAAAAGGCTGTGTGCCATTAATGGGAAGCTGCCAAGTACCAGGATTTCAATCTTCTTCACTGCTTACTTCTGTTAGACTCCAGTTTCTTGCTGGCTGCTTTGGTCTGGGCACTGTAGGACATGCAGGGGCCAAAGGAGAGAGTGTAAGATTGCATCACTACCAGGTGTGTACTTCAGCAGTTTCTGCTGTTTCAATAACCCAGTGATAAGCATGTCTCGGTTTTTATAATATTTATTCGGTTTTTTTGGCCCAGGATGGTATCAGAGCAGCCAAGAGGTGTATTCAAATTGAAATCCAGATGGCTGTGCACAAAATTTACCAGCAATTGTCTGCTACATTAGAAAGAGCTCTGCAAGCTAATAAGCATCACATTGGTAAGTGAAAAGCAGATTTGCAAACCAGATGTTCTCTAATGTACAGTATAACAGCTTGTATGTTTTCCAAGGCAGACTTTGATATTAGTGACCAGAATTCACTGAATTACCTGTCTGACTTCTTTTCCTAAAAGAGAGAAATCTGCATTTGTTGGTAGAACCCAGTGGCTATTCTTACCTGGGTCGTTTTGGTGTTTCACTTTGAGAAACAATGTGAAACAAGTACTAAATGAAGTATTTCACCCAGTTATCCTTACCTTAGAGAGAAGATTCTGGTTTGAGATTTAGCCTCAGAACACACATATCACAAACTAGATCTGTGTGCTACTTTTTCTTGGACAATTTTGACACAGAGTTACATGGAGTTAAAGTAGAATGCAGTGATTCATCAGAAAGACTACCTCAGTGTCTGACAAGACTCACTTTTTCTTTCATAATTTAATTAAATTATATTTAAAAAATAATCTGCTGATCTACTGTCTTAGTACACTTACTCTGAACATCTTATTAATTAAAAACAACTTTCTTTTAATCTTAGAAGCACAACAGCGTCTTCTGTTAGTGACAGTATTTGCTCTCAGCGTGCACTATCAGCCTGTTGATGTCTCCTTGGCCATTTCCACGGGGCTGCTGAATGTGCTGTCCCAGCTGTGTGGCACAGACACCATGTTAGGACAGCCCCTGCAGCTGCTGCCTAAAACTGGGATTTCTCAGCTCAGCACAGCTTTGAAAGTAGCCAGCACAAGACTGCTGCAGATCCTGGCTATCACCACAGGGTGAGTGTCTCTTGCTTTCAGGAAACTTCATCACTGAGCTTATCAGCACCCTTGAGAAATGTGTGAGGACAATAAATGTTGCTCAGAAATACGTAAATGAAGGGGGGCGGTGGGAAGAGTAGTCACATTATTTATAGGAAAGATGAGTGTAAGACTAACAAATGTTTTTCGGTTGTGAGTGTTTGAACCTGAAAAGTCAGGTTCAGTCACAACTTTGTGGTCTGTAAACACTGTATTCTAAAAATGCCCACTTTGCTACCTCAGCTTTGTGTGGAGGTGTGTTCAGTTGATGTGATAAGACTTTCTTTTGCTGTGTAAAAATCATTTGCATAAAAGCAACACTGGTGATATGGGAGTTCCTCAGAGCAGGACATTGTGCTTCTTTCCAGAATATGAAATAATTTTCTGAGAAATAGTGGCCTCTGCTAGACCATGGGACAGCATGCAAAGTCCTAGCAATACTTAAATATTTAGTCTTAGTCAGTAAAGAAAACACCAGTGGAGAAAGTATTTTCTAGTTGAAGCGAGACTATTGTTTGATATTCAGTACATGCATCTTCCTTTCAGTCTTTGTACAACACATTTAAATGCAGGTTGCATTTACCTGCCAAATCTGTTACGTAAAAAAGCCCAATAATCCTACACCAAAAAAATCCCTCAAACCTGTGGAAACAGCACTCCATCTTAAGAAATTGCAGTGGAATTACAATTAATTAACAGAGTTGTTCCTTTTTTCCCTAGAAAGGACTGAAAACTTATCCTTTGACTCCAAAGATTAGACATTTTAATTAGTTTTAAAAATAGGGTTAAAATAATAAAAATAATGTAAGCCTGTAGTGGAGAATGGGGAAAAGTGCTGCAATTATTGTTCCTCACGTCAGATCTCAAGTACTCATGCTTTTTCTATGTGTGTGTGTGTACAGAACCTATGCGGATAAATTGAGCCCAAAGGTGGTACAGTCCTTGCTGGATTTGTTATGCAGCCAGCTGAAGAACTTGCTGTCACAAGCTGGTGTGATGCTGATGGCATCCTTTGGAGAAGGGGAAGGTGAGGAAGGTGAAGTGGAGTCAAAAAAGATGGATTTGAATGGGGATAATGAGAAGAGAGACTTCAGAGGTAATTATCTTACATAATTTCTGTTACAATTGTAAAATATGAGGAAACATAGTAGAAGAAATGACTGAATGCTGAGGTCCCCATCCACTCTATGGTGTATTGGGTTTTGTTGAGTCATTTTTAATTCTGTAAATTAGATAGAATTCATCGAATGATTTTCTGTTCAGTTCAGATTTATATTGAATTGATCCACAAAACTGCAAGGATTAGGAGCAAGCTGAGAATAAGAATTACTTAATTGGGTTTGGAATTAGGAAGAGAATGCAGTTTTCCTTGAAAAAGGCATTAGTGGTTGTACTGTTTTTCAGAAACGTGGTCATAGAAATTTAATTATCTAAGTTTCAAACTATAAATAAATACAGCTTTATTCAGGAAATTATTTATTTGCTTTGTATTATGCAGTTTTGCAGTCTGAGTGGATGGCAAGAAGCTAACTCTACTGTGTCATATGAAAGAATCTACAACAAGAGATTTTCTGAAATACTGCTATCCTCACGTAGCTTGCAATCCCTCGAGCATTTTCAATTTTGGTGGCAATTGTGCTTGAAGAATGTTTAATTGTAGCTTAGTTTTAAGTGTACATATGTTTTTGTTTGTGCTTTTAACTGTCTTTACTTATAAATAGTGCAATGTCTGATGAATTAATAACGTAATTGAATATGAGGTCTTCCCACAGAGGTCTCTCTCCCTTACCTTGACCCACAAAAGTTTGATGTTATTTTCTCTCCATGTCTTGCTGAGAAGCAGGAGTGAGGGCACTGCTTGGTGGGCACCTGCCAGCCAGCCAAGGTTAACAGCCAACCACCACACAATAACTGATCATTGTGCTTTTACCTGCAGAATTGTTTGTTCCTAGTAACCAGGATTGCCATTCAAGTTGTAATATTAAGGCTGTAAACAAAAGTTTTGCTTTAACTTCCTAGCTGCCCTCCGAAAGCAACATGCAGCAGAATTGCACCTGGGAGACTTTCTTGTTTTCCTGCGTAGAGTTGTGTCTTCAAAAGCAATTCAGTCCAAGATGGCATCTCCAAAGTGGACAGAAGTCCTTCTTAACATTGCTTCCCAGAAGTGTTGCTCAGGTATGATCATGTCAGAATGTGCTCCATGGTTACTTTGCATTTCTGTAGTGCAGTTCTAAAAACTAAGCCCTTTTAGAACATGTATTACATAGTGAGTGTTCCTAGTTAACAGTTCAAACCAACTGCTGTACTGGTGTACAGGGGGTTTACACTGTGAGGCACTGGGGGCAGACCTGAAGCAGAAGTAATTTTTGAGATTATTGACACATTGTTCCATCTTCAGGAGTTCCCTTGGTTGGCAATCTGAGGACTAGACTGCTCGCACTTCATGTACTAGAAGCTGTGTTACCTGCTTGTGAATCTGGTGTTGAAGATGATCAGATGGCTCAGGTCTTTATATTTTGTTATAGTCTTTCACATTTCCTCAAAAAGTCTCTTAAACTTCCAAATGTTTCATAGGTTTCAAAATCCAAATCAAGCTAGGCTCAGTGTAGTTATTTGTTAATCTGAGAACACGAAACATTTTGATATTTATACCTACAAAGCAAAGTAAAACTGTATAATGTTGCTGTTGTCCTCACGTTGGAGTTAAAATGATATGAATTCTGTCCCAATGCCCCAGGTTGTTGAACGATTGTTCTCACTTCTGTCTGACTGCATGTGGGAGACTCCGATAGCCCAGGCCAAACATGCAATTCAAATAAAGGAGAAAGAACATGAAATGAAGCTCCAGGTAACAGTGCTTCTACTTTGTCTTGTGACTGAATGCAGCTGAGTTACATTTACCACAAATGTTTTGTCCTATTTCTTGTAGAAGCAAGGAGAGTCTGAGGATGAAGATGAGAATCTTCCCATCCAGGAAGTGTCCTTTGATCCTGAGAAAGCTCAGTGCTGCATAGTGGAGAATGGGCAGATTCTAACTCATGGAAGTGGAGGCAAAGGATATGGCTTAGCGTCCACTGGAGTTACTTCTGGTTGTTACCAGTGGAAGGTAGGTTGTATAAATGTGTATTTTTTACCTTCCCTCTTCTGACAATTGATAGAGAGACAGGAAGACTGATTTGGTGATCAGAATTCAATTTTACTGAGATTTTCCCAAAGCTTATAAACCATTTCAGGAAGATTAGTATCACATAGACAACTCATACATTTTACAACATCTTTTGCTTGCAGAAGGATGATTGAATCTCCTGTTTCCCATAAGCAGGTTTAATCCCATCTTTTGTAATCTTCAAAGTTCTGTTTGTCTATGCCATGGCATCCTGGATTATGAAACTAGCTGTGCTAATTAAATCTGTCTCACTTTCTGTTTCGTGTATTCCCACACTCTCTCATTGTTTTGTAAACGTGCTATGATCTATTAACAGCAGCTGACTGTGCTTTTTGCTTATGACATGATTCTTGAGTAAATGGCAGTGTTACATTTATGGTTGGACTCAATGATTGTAAGGATCTTCTCCAGCCTAAATCATTCTGTGATTTTCAGTCCCAAGGGAGGAGTTTGTAGCTGTTTTTGAGTGGTGGGATTTGAGTGTTTCAGCACTCAGATTGGAGACTGACAATGTGTATTGTGTGTTATTAGAGGTAACGGTACTTGTCCCTAAGGTCCGTAGTCAGCATGCATGTGCAGTTTTGCAAAACATACCTACTGAATTACATAGATTTAGGAATTTTTTTGTATACAAAGATTTCACAAAGCATGTTGTTTTCCTGCAAAAAGACACATCAGCCTGACTGACAAGAACAGTGTTTAATACATCATTTGGAGGGATTTTTAATGGTTTTACCATATAAACTTATTGTTTTTCTCATTAAAAGCTTCTGTGAAAAACAGTCAAAAGTAGACATGCATATGTGTAAGGAAGAATTTAATTTTTTTTTGTGTTGAAGTGTATGTTCCTGACATTTTTCCCTGTGTGTTTGTTTTGCCTGCTAGTTCTACATTGTGAAGGAGAACCGAGGCAATGAAGGCACTTGTGTGGGAGTGTCTCGCTGGCCCGTGCATGACTTCAACCATCGCACTACCTCAGATATGTGGCTCTACAGAGCCTACAGTGGCAACCTCTATCACAATGGAGAGCAGACTTTGACACTGTCAAGCTTTACTCAAGGAGATTTCATCACATGTGTGTTAGATATGGAAGCAAGAACTATTTCCTTTGGTAAAAATGGAGAGGTATTTAACATCAATTAGTTTTTTGGTGGGGTTTTTTTGCAATGGTCATATGGCATGGATAAGCATGAGAGTTAAAACAAGTGGTAGTTTCAGTACTTAGAAGATTTATAATACAGACATAATTTTTTCATGTTTCATATTTTTGCTTGTTAAGGTGTTCTAAGATTGAGGGGGTTTTGTTTTGTTTCTTCCCTAGGAGCCAAAACTAGCTTTTGAAGACGTGGATGCAGCTGAATTATACCCTTGTGTTATGTTCTATAGCAGTAACCCAGGAGAGAAGGTAACTTAAATGTTTGTCTGTGGAGGGGTACTGGTTTCAGCTTGTATAAAGTCAGTATTCATCAGAGCAGCCTGTGTGGTGCTGCTTTGAATTACTGACCAAAACAGTGTTGCTAATACACAGTGTAATGGTTTCACGTTCACCCGTCTCTGTTTGCCCAACTTAGTGCAGTGGTCTGAATATTCACTCTTTTCCCTCTGTGAAGTACAATCAGGAGCAAAGCAAAGCAGGCCCAAACTTCAAGGTATAAAGACAGATTTATTAATAAACACTAAAAGAAAAGAATGAAAATCAAAATGAAACTTTTCAAAACACTCCTCCTCCCCTACCAGATTTTCTTTCTCACAGACAATGTGTAAAGACAAAACTTGGAACTCTAGTTCAGTACCACTTACAAAATACTCTTTCATCAATCCTTTTAGAGAGAGAAGTCTCCTGATTTGTTGTGGTAACTTTCCACAAGAAAGGCACAGTCCGCTTTTGGCTTTTAACTTTCACAAAAGCAGCCAACCCGGGGAAAGGTCTGCAGTTGTGAACCACCCATATCACGTAGCCTTTCCCATGGCTATATAGGGGCCATGGACTCAGGCATACTGGGGTATCATTTTAAAAATGAACAGTTCAAATGCAAATGATTTCTTCATCTCATGGATCAGAGATCTCTTTTCACTCCTTCCCTGGCGCAGAGGGCTTCTTATCTCTCTCTGTTCAGACATCTCATGGGATCACAGCTACCAATTCAATATTCACTCAATTACATTCAATTACAGATACTTTTGCTCAATCCATCTTGCCAATTCATATTGTCCACAGTTTAAAGGAATGTTGTTGCATATTACAGTCTGTTACCGTGGCTGACAGAAGATTTTCAGCCTAAGACCAAGGCATCTTCTCATCTCTTTCACCTAAGGGATNCTCATCTCTTTCACCTAAGGGATCACTCTTCCTTCACTGACTCTAATATCTTCATATTGTCCTTTTACATGTCCCCAGTTTGGCCTTTTCTCTCACTTAGAGTAGGGTTAGGGCTTTGGAAGTTTCATCTGTGCAAGGAAAAGAGATAATATCTTGCCTGGGGCCTGCAGTGGTCACGTGGATCTCTGCTGGGTGGCAGCCTCTATATTTCAAAGCCATGAGGATGGGGGAAGAAAACTGAACCGAGGGATCTTGGAACAGCCTGGCTGGTGGATGCCTCCTGCCCACCCCTCGGTGACAATGGGGGTGGGCCCGGCCCGGCCCAGGCCCTAAGGTCGGCTGGATGTTAACAGCCATGGCTTCCCCTTCCCACCAGCGGCCCCACCAGCGGCCCCACCAGCGGCCCCACCAGCGGCCCCACCAGGGCTGCAGGAACGGCAGAGCCTGGGGGCATGGCCAGGCCAGGATTGGCTCCCCGTCACCAAGGAGGAGTGGGGCCTGGCTGGCCTGGCCCATGCAGCAGCCCCAGGGGGCCGGGCCATTTGTTACCTGCTCCTCTGCCCAGATGGGAAAAGGGCTGGCTAGGACACAATCTCAGCTTTATATGTGTCTTCCCAAAGTCCCATCCAGCTTTCTCAGTGGTTAAACAATATGTCAGTATCTAAAAATTGGCCTCTGATAGGTCCCTGTTCTTTCCACAGGAAATTACAGGTCTTTACAGGGTTACAGGGAACTTTAATTCCCCTTTAATTAAACACCAAACTGTGTTAACCCATGACACATAGTGTTTTAACTATTATATTCTATTGTAAATTTAAAATGTATTTTACTATTTAGAACAAATTTAAAGGCTTTATGTTCTACATAAAAAATTCTATTCCCCAGAAACCAAGGAGAGCATAGTACTAGGATTTCTAGATGGTCTTGTGTGAGAAACCGTGAAATACGTAGTTTCAGCATCCTTGAGTCTGAAGAGTGGAGATTTTGCTCAGTGTTAAGGTGGATTTCCTAGAGATTCCAAGGGAAAAAAAAAGACAGTGCTAATAAATTTTTCTATTGAGCAGACGACTCCAGTATTTAAAAGAAGAGTTTATTGAGGTATGTTGGAAAGATAACTTGTAAACTGTTCTCTTTAAACAGGTGAAGATCTGTGATATGCAGATGCGTGGGACACCAAGAGATTTGCTGCCCGGTGACCCCATCTGCAGTCCTGTTGCTGCAGTACTGGCAGAAGCCACAATCCAGCTTATTCGAATCCTGCATCGCACAGACCGCTGGACACACTGCATCAATAAAAAAATGATGGAAAGACTGAATAAAATCAAAACATGTCTTAAGGAAGCAGGTCATAAACTGAAGAAAAGTCGCTCTGTTCAAAGCCGAGAAGAAAACGAGGTGAGAGAGGAGAAAGAAAACAAAGAGGAAGAGAAAAGCAAGCACAGCCGTCATGGCCTGGCAGAGCTCTCAGAGCTGCAGCTGAAGATGCTCTGTGTGGAGGTGTGGCCTGTCCTAGCAGTGATTGGTGGAGTGGATGCTGGGCTCAGAGTTGGAGGTCGATGTGTGCACAAGCAAACCGGCCGTCATGCCACCCTGCTGGGAGTGGTGAAGGAGGGCAGTACCTCTGCCAAGGTCCAGTGGGATGAAGCAGAGATTACTATCAGGTATGCCCATTTCCTACACTTTTCACTATCTAGTGGTAGTGATTTGTGGTTGAAAATCCTCAGAAGTAACCTATTCTTTATATTAGAGTCAGGCTGATCAATTACTTCAAGTGTAGACTTCAGTGGTATTGAAATTAGTGCTGCCTTGAAGTAGTGTTTGTTCATTCTCCCACCTGCCTTTGAGTGCTCAAGGCTGGAAGGAGATGCTCCTTTTCCCACCCATCTTGCAGGCAAGCCTTCAAAGGGAAAGCAGTTGGAAGGAAGCTGAAATGAAGCTTCTCTGAGCTTCTCCGAGCTCTCACAGGAACTGCCTGTGGTTTTGTGTGCAAAAAATTTGATGAACTTAGGTTCTTCCACTCCTTCTGCCTACAGCTGAAGAAGTCTTTTGAAGAAATTGAGCAGCAATTTTTAATTTCTTTTTTCCCTGCCAGTTTTAATTACATTCTGAAATAGCCAAGGTCACCTTACTTTTCCAGCTGTTGCAGCATTGTTTGTTTTGTCTTTGCAAATGCTGTTGGCACTTTGACTTAATATACCGAAGTGCAGTTTATATTCCAGATATCAATTCTTTCAAGTATGCCCATGTGACAATATAGCCTGTAAAGTAAGAGTGCTCTTAAAATAATCAAAGCTTTATTTGAGTGATGTCGAACTGCACATGAACATAAGCAAGCTTTTGGTAAAACATTTAATTAGGTTCATTTTATACCTTTTAAATTAAAACCAAGCTAAAGCTTGCTTTCATTTTTAGGTAGAAGTTTACATTGTAAAATGGGAAAACTTTGGGATAATAAAAGGAAGATTTAAAAGTCATTTATCTGCTGGATGTATGGAAAATACAAGGTGTAAAGAAATAGGGCTGGTGAATTTTTGTCCTGTTTCAAGTGAAAATTAGTCAAGTGGAACAGTCCTAAATAGCACCAGAAAATAGCACTATAGATGATCATACAGATAAGTGTCTGTTAGGTTTTCTTTTTGGAAGTCACTGTCGTCACCAGGTGATCTGTCCTGACACACCAGAGACAGAATTGTCCTGAGTAATGTGCTTGTGGTGATGAATAACTGGGGTCAGTCAAAGCTTTTCCTCAATGTTTAAAAGTTTTCTTTATAAGCTTTTATACCTCTTAAGATTCAGGTATGATGATAATATTTACCTTCAAATATTTTTTTCTAATAAAAGTCTGTTACATATTTCTGATATCCAGAGCCTGTGTTAGCACAGAATTCATAGCTTCTGTGGGGCGTCTGGGTTTCGGTGCTTGTTGTTGAAAACCTGTGTATGCTTGTTGCACTTGATTTGAAACCCTATCTCCCTGCTTTCTGATCATAACCTCATTCTCCCCTGTTTGCATTTAATTTATAGAATTGGTTTGTTTTATTGAATATATTTTGCATCTTATTTGCCTACATTATTTCCTGTACGTTCCTCCTGTCTCTCCCTCACTTGCTTTTTCCTGTGTCATTCTGATCTTTATTAAAGCTTCCCAACTTTTTGGTCGCCTAGTGATACTCCATTGTATAATCTGGAGCCCTGTGAACCACTGCCTTTTGATGTTGCAAGATTTCGTGGGCTGACAGCTACTGTGTTGCTGGACCTTACCTATCTGACTGGCATTCATGAAGATACAGGAAAGCAAAGCACGAAGAGACACGAGAAAAAACACAGACATGAATCTGAAGATAAAGGGGAAACGGACCAGAAAATGGAGGGTGATGTTGGATCAGATACACGATTAGGCCAAAGTGCTGATGATAACAAAGGACATGGTGCTACAACCTCTAAGTCGGAAAATGAAATTGTTTCCTTTTCTTTAGAACCATCGGAATCCCAGCACCAACCTGCTGAAGGAAGAAAAAAGAATCACGAACACACCCCACGAAGTCATGATATAGTGCAGTCAGAAATCCGAGCTGTACAGCTGTCTTACCTTTATCTTGGTGCTATGAAGTCACTTAGTGTTCTTCTTAGTTGTAGTAAGTATGCTGAGCTGCTGTTAATCCCCAAAGTGCTGGCAGAGAACGGCCACAACTCTGACTGTGCGGGGTCCCCGGTGGTGCACGAGGACGTGGAGCTGCGCGCGGCGCTGCAGTTCCTGATGCGGCACATGGTGAAACGTGCGGTCATGCGCTCGCCCATCAAGAGAGCACTGGGGCTGGCAGACCTGGAGCGGGCACAGGCCATGATCTATAAATTAGTGGTTCATGGGCTGCTGGAGGACCAGTTTGGTGGCAGACTTATCTCTGGTATGTTTTCAAAGTGAGATTAGAATGAGATTAAAATGAAGAGTAACAATGATAACACAATTCACATGGTCTTGTCAATTTGCAGTGGTTATACTATACTTCAGGGGAATCTTACTCAAACAAATTTTGCAAAACTCTCTTTACTGTTTTATAGAAATAACACTGATTGTTTTTTTTTCCTTTTTCCTAATTCCTTCATAAAAAGTAAATGCATATCAATCAGAAATAAGAGTTTTTAATGTCTTCGATACTTTTAAAAATGAGCAATACTGTATATACTTGTCAGAAGGATTTGCTGTTCTTCTAAACTAAAAACAAAAACCCCTTAAAAATGCTACTTGCACAGGTGAATTAATAATAGCTTTATAGTTAATCAGCTGTATTTTTATATCTAAGTCTCTTCCCCTTTTGTCTGTTTTGAGAATAATCCAAGCTGTTAACAACCATAAATCTGACTATCACAAATTTTGGCATAAGTAAATTGTTTGCTATTTACTTTGTATCATGGTGAGAACAGCAGGAGCTCCTGGACTGATTTCTTTACTCAAGTCCATGAGTTAGTGGCAGAATCTGCACTCCCCTCTCTTTCTCTGGGGTGAATTTTAAATAGTGATAGTTATTTTTGAAAGTTGAAAGTTTAGCCATAGCTACTGTTCCAGTTGACACAGTTTTACTAATGTTGCTGTGTCATCCTTATTTTTCTGTTGCAGAAGTGGAACAACAAGTAGAAGAAGGTGATCAGTCTCAGCAAGCCCAAACACCAGTTACAACCAGCCCTTCTGCTTCTAGCACAACATCTTTCATGAGCAGCTCTCTGGAGGATACCACTACTGCTACTACTCCAGTAACTGATACAGAAACAGTTCCAGCTTCAGAATCACCTGGTGTTATGCCCCTCAGTCTTCTGAGGTAAAATACCCTATTAGCATGTATGATTCTGTGGATGTAGGGAGTCAGTTGTGTGGTTTATGTAGAATATATGTCTTTAGCTGCCTAAGCCTTTGAAAATACTGCCAAGAACTGCCTCTGCAGAGGGACACAGTATAAATGTTACTTTGCCTTCCAGAGTTTCGGTTTTTATTAGAAAGCTGTTAAGCTTTTGCTGTACACAGTATATAAATGTAATACCTGAATTCTTTAAGAAGGAGAAAATGTTCTCCTTAAATTGTCCTTCAGTTCTCACATTTATTTGGTAGAGTTCAGATTACAAATCACTGAAAATCTGTATTTTTAATGAATGTTAGATTTTCAAACTAGAATAGATCTTGGTAGTAACATTCTGTAAAGCTAAGATGTTTCAGCTTACCCTGATAGACTGACTTGGAAAATAAACTCCTGAATTTGCAGAGGCATCTTGTGCTGTCAAAGGAAATCTGCTTTACTTTACATAGAATACTTTTCTAAGTTTATTAATTCATAGAAGTTTTGCAGGCATCTTTCAGTAAAAGCCACAACAATGTCTTCATACTAGGACAGTGAAAATCAAATACCTGATTAATTAGTCAGCCTGAGTTCTGAACAAACCATGGAAATGGGAAAAGTGTTAATTTATCTTTTATCTCCTAGGACAGCTCCTAGTCTCTGAGGGGTTTTTTTGATGTCATGCTTAGAACTTAACTGTACAGATAAAGTTGGTAGGAATGAGCTGTTGCTTCAAAGTATGTCTTGTGTCCTACGCTTATCAATTGCATCAAGTAGGATTTGCCAAGTGCACTCCAATTGGATGTTCTTCTTGTGTCAGACCTCTTTCAGCATGGTTTCATTCAGCATAAATGTATATTTTTCTTTCGTGAAGGCAAATGTTCTCCAGTTATCCTACTACAACGGTGCTTCCAGCGCGCCGTGCTCAGACTCCTCCAATCTCTTCTTTACCAACATCTCCTTCAGATGAAGTTGCAAGGAGACAAAGTTTGACCTCTCCAGATTCCCAGTCTGCAAGGCCTGCCAATCGCACAGGTAAACTTGTCAGTGGAATAGAAATGAGGACAAGTTAGGAAAGTTGCAGGAGCTCAGGGGCTGTGTTTTAAGAGATGGAAATCCAACAGTTTCTTCTTAAGGCAAACTAACATGCAAAGCATTGTTGAAAACCTTTTAGTCACTATATTAGGGAAAGAAAAGATACAGATTATATAGCTGTAGGCATTATCAAGCAAACAAAATGAGTTTTTAAAAGCTGTGGATTGGATACAAAAAACAACAATGAAGTATAATTGGAAAGTGCTTCAAAATGTTGGTCTGATTTGGGCTTGTTTCCGTGGTTGTGTGCTGCAGGTAAGCGCAGTAATTTTCTAGGTTTTGTTAGATCTCATACCATAGAGAATACAAGAATAGGTGTCTTTTATGGTACATGCACCAGTGTTGTAATAAGTCAGCCAAGATTCCATTTTCTTCATGCAGGAAAAGCCCAATTCTTTAGTCACACAACTCATTTTGCACAGTTTTTACAGACCTGGTGTGCAACTTTAATTGGTTTAATTAGCTTTCTTGCTAGTTACTCTCTTGGTTAGTAAAAGATATTCTACTTGTCCATCAAATCTCTCTATTCTTCGGTTGTTTACATATTTTTTTTGCAGATTCTCAAGGGACAAAGCCCTTGTTGTTGCAGGTGCATTTGTTTTTCAACCCAGGAATACATTTTTATGCTAACGATTTTTCATACCAAGATTCATGGGAACTTGCAAATTACTTAGAAGAAGGGACAACCTAACTTTGGCAATTTAGCAGAGTAGGCCTGATTTTGTGAGGCCTTTCTTCTATAATTCTTCTACCTGTCTACAACACACCAGTGCTTTCTACTTTTGCCCTTGTATCTGTGCTATTAGTTGTGAGGTTTAGTGGTTTGTGTGTTGCATAGGAACTGGTCTGCTCAGTTTCATGTCTCCTTTTTTTTTCCTTTTGATTTAATTATGAGATGACTTGCTTCTAGTCATGATAGTGTCTTTACAACAGTGTTTGTTTGTTAGTGCATTTTTGTCTTCACTGATTAGACATCACTTTTATGGCAAGTCAGAAAGAAACTCTGGGTTTGGGGCAGTAAGTGACCTCCTGAGAGTCCCTTGAATGACTCTGCACAGAAATACAGCCATCATCCACAAAGAGGTTTTTGGGATACATTCCCAGCTCAGCTGAGGTCTCTTTCTGTACCTTAAGAGGAATGTATAATGATCTCATCATTTGAGAATCTCAATGATTTGGACAAGGATAACTTTATCTAGGCTACCTAAATATAGATCAAATAGATAATTTTTACAGTTCAAAATGAAAACAATAGAAATTGCTTAAATATTTCTTTGCATATCATCAGCATCCTACTTGATCAAACAGAATCAATCAACATAATCTATGTTACAAAGAAGAATAAACTCTGTCTTGTTTTGTTACCAAAAGTATCTTCTTTTGTAGGAAGTAATTGAGAGAAAAGTTGAGAGTAGTTATTTCCTCAGTTCAAGCTGTTATATATCAAAATAAGGTGTAATAAAGTAACACGAGAGAAAGATTTATGTGCTTTACATTTATCATTTTCTGTCTTTTAAGCTTTGTCTGATCCAAGCAGCCGACTTTCAACATCCCCTCCTCCTCCTGCCATTGCTGTTCCCTTGCTAGAAATGGGGTTCTCCCTCAGGCAAATTGCAAAAGCTATGGAAGCTACAGGTAATCTATAGCTATAATATCAGTTTAACTGAAAGACTGAACGCACATGAAACACTTGTTTTCCAATAGAATACTTAATTTTTAAGTTGTACAACCATTTCTGTGGAAAAACAGATTGCTTTTTTTGTAACCATCAGTGCTATAATACAGTTCCAAAGTGTGGTTTTCCTTTCAGGTGCCAGAGGAGAAGCAGATGCACAGAACATCACAGTGCTGGCCATGTGGATGATCGAGCACCCTGGAAATGAAGATGATGAAGAGCCCCAGTCAGAGGGGACTGCAGAGTCACGGCATGGGACAATCGTCTCTGGCAGTGGTGGGAAATCTGGGGATCATTGCTATTTGCAGTCTCCAGGTGATATCCCTTCTGCTGATGCCACTGAAATGGAGGAAGGCTTTAGTGAGAGGTAAAATAGTTTTCTTGTAATTGCTTGTAATCTGTTCCTGAAATCTCACAAATTCATTGTTGCTGACAGAGAGTTACTTTGTAGTGCAGCTTTTGAATTTTGTTACAGCATGAGCAGAAGCAAAGATGCAGTTAAATTAGGTGTACACGGTGCATTTATTTTCCAGCACTGTTTGTGTGCAGAACTGGGGAAAAATGTAACTGAGCATGTTTTCTTCACAACAAAAAAAGAAAAGAATGAAAAAAAATGAGGGGTTATAGTTGCATTTTAGCTAAAAGACCCAGTAATAAACCAAAATTCCATTAGATTCATGTTTTGACAAATTCCTGTGTAAGGCCAAAAGCGAATTGACTCAGCCAGCAACAACAGAGATGATTTTCTTTCTTTGAAAGAGGAGAAAAAACTAATTCAAACTGATTAATTAACTATTCAAGCTGCTAATAAACCTAGTATAATATGAGTGCGCTCTCAAAATTTATGCCACACTTAGGCGCTCTGGAATATTGAGTAGGTGTTGACATGGCTGCGTCTAATTTGTTTGAGGTAACTCTCACAGTCAAAACAGTATATATGTGCTCCTTGAAACTAAACATTCTTGAATTCCAAATTCCTTTTTTTTTTCTTCCATTAAAGAGAGGAAAAATGCTGATTAAATCTTACTTAGTACTGTATGTGGTTTTTAAAACTTGGTTTGATTGATGTGTAAATTCCAAATTTCTGTAGCCCTGATAATCTGGATCATGTGGATAATGCAGCTTCGGCGAGTGGCCCTCCCTCTCGAAGTCGGTCGTCTGTCACACGGAGGCACAAATTTGATTTAGCTGCCCGAACATTGCTGGCACGGGCTGGTAAGGAACTGAAAGAATTCCAAGGGCTTTGCTTATCCAAGAAATGAGTAGGAGGGGGACTGGGACTTTGCCGTAGATAATATGATGTTTAGAAAACTACTTCTCAAATGTGTGCCAGTGTATATTTAAGAATTTTATGTGGTGATAAGTAGATTGTTTAACAGAAGTGTTAAAACAAAAAGAAAATTAGAAGTACAGCTACCTGTCTGCCTTGGAAAATAAAAGTCCTGCTTTCCTGTTTCTCTCTTTTCCCACCTTGAGCGGGATTGTACCGCTCAGTGCAGGCCCACAGGAACCAGAGCCGCAGGGAAGGGATCTCCTTGCAACAAGATCCAGGGGCACTGTATGACTTCAACTTGGATGAGGAGTTGGAGATTGACCTTGATGATGAAGCAATGGAAGCTATGTTTGGGCAAGACTTGGCTAGTGATAATGATATTCTGGGAATGTGGATCCCAGAGGTACTGGATTGGCCTACCTGGGTGTGTGTGACTGCAGCAGGGGCTGCTTTGACTTACTGCTTTTTGCATGCTTGTATTTTTAAATTTAAAGTAATGTGTATGCTTAGAGCCTGTTCGAAAATATCTTACTAAGTGCCAGCAGTGCTTAAAATCATCTTGTATTCTGTAGCATCACTTCTACATTAAGAGTAGTGATTTCTTGTATTTCTTGCTCTGCACTTACACAGAGTTTTCTTCTTCCTCCCCTGAAAGAGGAGAACAGAACTCATATAGTTGTTCTGATGATACTAGATAGAAATCGAGTAGGTGTTCCAGATGGCTTAGCTGTGTGAGGTAACAAATGCAGTTGTAAATGTTTCTTCTCGTGCTACTGCTAATAGTATCCAATATGTAGCAACATAATTTGCACATAAATCAGTTTTTCTTAATTTAATAGTGCCATGTATTCCATTCTCTGGGAAGGATGTGCTGACAGTCCTCACTGAATTGTTGTATAGAGCACTAAAAAACTATTGAGGCGGAAAACAAAACAAAACAAAAAAATATATATATATCTATATATATATATATCTATCTCAGCACTTTGTTAATCTTTGGATTATCCATGTCAAATTAGACAATCAAGCCATAAGACACAGCTTTTCATCTCCAAATTATGATATGGAAGCAAGTTGCAGGATGCATATTGAATTTTTCAGAGTGCTTACTTCACTGAAATATCTCAATGAATTTACCGACTTAAGGCAGAAATGTAATTATGAAAAATGGACTTCATATTATGATAAAACCTTGATATTTTCTGACACAAACGGTAATTTTTGTTGCTCAAATCAAAAATCTGATTGTCTGAAAGCAAAAAAGGGTTCTTTTCCTTTGTTAGATCCAGTTTTGGACAAGTTCTGAAGAGAACCAGATAGAGACAGTGTGGAACATGACACAGTTACAAATGAGAAATTACAACTGTCAGGAATTTTTGAGTCAATCTAACATGGAGTAGGAAATGATCTCCTCTGAAACTTTAATTCCAAATGTTTTTCCTGTTCTGAGATGGTCTTCATTATGGCATAAATTGTACATTTCTGCTTTGCTTTTGTACAAGTCAACCATATAAATATCACTCAGTGACAGAAATGTGCAGGGACACCCACCTAAGGATATTGTAATGTGCAGGATATTGTAAGGTGCAGACACTTACTCTATTCAAATAACATGTGAAAAATCTTGCTGTGCAGCATGTCTGTGAATCTGAAGACAGAGAAGAAGTGGTGGTTTGTGAGCTGTGTGAATCCAGCGTGGTCAGCTTCAACCAGCACATGAAGAGGAACCACCCCGGCTGCGGGCGCAGCGCCAACCGCCAGGGCTACCGCAGCAACGGCTCCTACGTGGATGGCTGGTTCGGCGGGGAGTGCGGCAGTGGGAACCCCTACTACCTCCTGTGTGGCATCTGCAGAGAGAAATACCTGGCCCTCAAGAGCAAATCTAAAACATCAGCCTCAGAAAGGTACAGAAAGAAAAGACAGTGGATGAAGAAAGAAAACATGGTTATGAGCCATCAGCTTTTTAAGAATTTGATTTAGGAGATAAGAATTCCTAGCAGGATTTTCTGATACTTAAAATCATTCTCTGTATTTGACAAATTCACGTTTAGAAAAAAAAAGTCGATTTGATATTTCTGGTTTTTAAACTACAAGTGAGGAATAATTTCTTGGGATGTTGCCTCCTTCTTAGTGGCTTCTGAAAACTCTTAATCAATTTTGTCTGACAATTCTAGTATTTTTTCTATGGACCTTTTACACATTAGTACTGCAAAATGCTTCTCCCCTCCACACACACTTTCAGAAGCCATTATATCTGTTTCTCTGTTACTAGGCTTTTTTGAACTCATTCATAGATACATGTAGACCTAACAGTAAAGTTAGACTTAATAGGGAATCAAATTTAAAATCGTTATATATAGTTATAAAATATTAGACCCACTCAGTAATTTTCTTTGTTATTTTTTCATACAGGTACAAAGGCCAGGCTCCTGATCTAATAGGTAAACAAGACAGTGTCTATGAAGGTATGTTTTTAAGTTGAAGGGGGTTTTGTTTTTTCTAAGAGGTACTTTCCTGCAAATAAACCTGAAAGTGTATTTTAAAATCTCTTCCAGTTAGATACAGTATTATAGTTTTGGTGATTTATTTAGTTCAAATCACAGAAAATAAGAATCTGTGACTTCTTTCCCTGTCTTTCATGTAAGCAGTTGAAAGGATAAACACCTTACTTGGAGTTGATAAGTTCTTGTGAGATGTTACATCCAGAAATATATATAAATTCTTACGCACGTATAAAATCTTATGTTCAAATGTATTTCTTAAGCTATCTTTGTGGGAGAAATTGATTAGTGTCAGTTAGTGCCCCAAAAGTCTTGTTTTAAACTTTTCTCCCTTTGTCCAAGCTGAGAGCATCCTGAAGGTGGGTGGCTTTCACTTTACACAGATTATTTCTGATATGTGCAGAAAACCTTTCCCGGGTGGTTCGGTAATTCTGGTCCTTTCTGTAGCTCCTGTAATCACAACTGTGTGATTTACTACATTTGTCTCTATGAGACTAAATGAGTGCTCCAGTACTTAGGGCCAGTCTGTCTGCTGTAGATCAAAGATGTTCTGATTCTACTGTGTGTGGAGTGAGGCAGAGCAAACAGATCAGTAAATATAAGCTGACTTGTGTGCAGATGGTTGGCAGGTGAAGGATGTGCCTCACTGAATTGCAGTTAAAGTGGTTTTCCTTTGTTGTTCGGGTTTTTTTTAATTCCCTGGGAATGAAAAGCAAAAGGGTGGGTGTTCATTTGTAAACCATGAACTAATGCATGCTTTTTTGATAAAATACGAAGACCAGAAATTTCTAACATCTGTCTTTACCATTCAGTCCTTTGGAATACACACTTATTACCATGATTTAAAGCACGACTGTATGCCTGCACTTTTCACTGTGCTTCAGGTTTTGGAGCTGTTTTGTGCTGTATGTGATGACCCCTGTCTGTGTTTTTAAAGAGCAGCTAGTTTGATACTTCAGAGAATCTTCCATAAAACCTTGGTGCGGTATAAAGATCGAGTTGAATAGAGAAGGACAAGAACAGGACTTTGTTTTTCTGATTTACTTTGCTGTGTCTATGCCAACATCAGAAGATTAGTTTTTAGTGCTGTTGTGCTGTAGATTACAGTACACATTTCATATTTTCTACTGTTTGGTTTTTTTAATTAATTGAAATTATTTCGTATTTGAGCTTTTGTAACCAAGTCTAATTATATTTCTCCAATTCTAGAAGATTGGGACATGTTAGATGTGGATGAAGATGAAAAGCTGACAGGAGAAGAGGAGTTTGAACTACTGGCTGGGCCTCTTGGGTTAAATGATCGACGCATTGTACCCGAACCCGTTCAGTTCCCTGACAGTGACCCTCTGGGTGCTTCAGTTGCAATGGTGACAGCCACAAACAGTATGGAAGAAACACTGATGCAAATAGGTACATTTGGAGTCCATTTCATTTAAAGAAAGAATAATAATAATATTAACAGCAGCAGTAGCAACAACAATCATGATAACTGTCACCACCTCCTCCCCTTCTTAGTGGGGTTTTTCTAGAGGCAAGACAGGAGCATCCTGACAGTATTTCTTGCCAGCCACCATGAGGAAGTGGAGACCAGCTCTGGATTGTCCTTTTGTTATAGGAAAATTAGAGACAGGAGTGTGAGGCATTATGAATTGACAGAAGGATTGAATTTTGCCAATAAAACTTGAGACTGTAGTCAAACAGTAGATGCCAGTTACATGTTTTGCAGAACCCAATGAATGGATTTAAGTTGCGACTTAAAAATAGTCTCATCTGGTGGAAAAGGGAATCAGAGGAACTAGGATTGAATATGTCAGATTGTGTTCGTGTCCCTTTGAAAAATAAGGGATAATTAAATTATGGAGTGATTTCAGGAGTGTATTTTCCTCTCGGTCATTATTGTTGTAGTTCTGTATGTATGCCATACTAAAAAATGAATCAGTGACTTAGGCCAACTTGGCTTCTGTGCTTATTACTATATGATAATGCTTTGTTTTTCTCTAAACACTAATGCAAATTGTCATTTCCAAGGCTGTCACGGCTCAATAGAAAAAAGTTCTTCTGGCAGGATAACCTTAGGAGAACAAGCAGCTGCCCTGGTAAATCCCCACGACCGTGTCATGGCTCTCAGAAGAGTGACAGCTGCTGCCCAAGTGCTTCTGGCAAGAACAATGGTTATGAGAGCACTCTCACTTCTGTCTGTCAGGTTTGTGGCATTTTTGGCAGCACTTCTACCTTTCATTTTGTAACCAGTTACCCAGATAAGGATGCAATTTCAGACTAATTGGGAAAGCAATTCTCGTGCCTGTTCTTACATAATGCCGCTAAGAAAAAAAGTTCTGTTGATTTTTGTTCTTTTGAACCAAGGGCTTTTATATCCATTTCCACAGTGGTTCCAGTTGTAGCCTGGCAGCTGGCCTTGAATCCCTGGGATTGACAGACATCCGCACTTTGGTTCGTTTGATGTGCCTGGCAGCAGCGGGGAGAGCAGGCCTGTCCACGAGCCCATCCACAGTGTCCAGCTCCACAGAGAGATCCAGGGGCATCCATAGCAAAACCAGCAAGCCCATCTCTTGCCTTGCCTACCTGAGCACTGCAGTTGGCTGCTTGGCATCAAACACTCCCAGTGCTGCAAAGCTGCTGGTGCAGTTATGTACACAGGTAGGACTTCAGTACTTACCTGAGACCACTTTGATTATTTGTGCTTTTACCTTCTCCACTGGGAGGATCTCATTAGAGTCCTTTTTTATGGCTTTGCATAGGGCTATGTTTGATTGTTGGCAAAAATCAAGTAACTCTACGTGTCTTTGCTGAGTACTCTTTTCAAGTGTGGAAAATGGATGCACTTTTTCTGTTCATGGGGTTTTTCTGTTAAGGTTTTGGTATTTTAATTGAGTCAATTCTATGTAGAGAACAGAAGAAAAAATTAAAATCTGTAAAACTATGCACAATTTGTGCAACTGAAAATGTTTCTAAATCTGATTGTTCCATTTGTTCTAATGATTTTTCACCAACTATTTCTTTTCAGAATTTGATTTCTGCAGCAACTGGTGTGAACTTGACAACAGTTGATGATCCAATTCAGAGAAAATTTTTGCCAAGTTTTTTAAGAGGAATTGCAGAAGAAAACAAACTTGTCACATCTCCAAATTTTGTGGTTACTCAAGCACTTGTAGCATTGTTGGCTGACAAAGGGGCCAAACTGAGGCCAAACTATGATAAAGCTGAAATTGAAAAGAAAGGTATGATACAGCTTTGTTTTTAAATATCTTTGGATCTTCAGTTCCTCATTTGTATGTAGGGGAGAGACTTGCTAGAATAATGTATAAATAGATAGACTTTTAAACATGTTAAAAGCTTGCTTTAATCAAAGGAGTGTTGCAGTTTATGACATACATTTTACTTAGAAATATGGTCTTATTCCATAATTGCATCTTTCATCACTTCACCGCTGTTTGCGTATTCAAAGCCATAGAGCTGAGACATTGAGCCTGGTTATGCCTTCTGATGAAATTGAGGAAGATAACAGCTAATTGCCACTACCCAAGTGCTGTTCTGTGTCTAAGGCAGAAATTTGTGCTGCTTCTGCTCTGAGAGGTCAGGGAGCCACAAAGCAATGGCTGTGCCTACCTCCTGGCTGGTACTGGGATAGAGAGGGAAGGACAGGGCGGTGACAGTGACAGATCTTTTAGAGGAGGCTTTTCCTGTTTAGAAAGCACTCACTCTTTGACCAGCCATTTTCATATGGTGGGAATAAGGCTATTTGGAATTCTATTCTTAAGGTTCTTTTTGTGAAAATTGAACTGGGGTTATTTTGCTCTTGGTATCAGAAGACTGTTTTTACTATAATTCACATGATTGCAAAGTTCCGTGAAGATGCTTGTTAATATCTTTCTGGAAATGCTGGCTGTTGCTGTGTTCACCTGTGTACTCATGTAGGCATCATCTCACTGTTTTGTCTAAGCAGGTTTAATTGCCCATTTGTATGCCCATCCTTGCTATGATCCCTCTGCTGTAGGCCCTCTGGAGCTGGCGAACGCGCTGGCTGCGTGCTGCCTGTCGTCGCGCCTGTCGTCGCAGCACCGGCAGTGGGCGGCGCAGCAGCTGGTGCGCACGCTGGCCGCGCACGACCGCGACAACCAGAGCGTGCCGCAGACCCTCGCCGACATGGGCGGAGACCTGCGCAAGTGCTCCTTCATCAAGCTGGAGGCTCACCAGAACAGAGTAAGCACGGCTGCCCTGCTGCACCCACTGCCCTGTTCTCTTTGGCAGAGCGCAGAAAAAGGAAAATGGTATCGTTTGACAATTACGCTGACTGAAGTGATTTCCTGTAGGAAGTAATTCTTCGGAGAAAAAGTTATTGCTTGAAAAGTTGTTGCACCTCTGATGCACAAGAATGTTCAGCTTGTTAGAGGCTTCAGTTAAAGGGGTCGTGAAAATGTTTTCATGGTATATGAAGTCAGCAGAATCACTCTTAAAGAATAATAAATAAAGAATATTTCGTTAGATCTTAATTTGTATTAATTTTTCTGTCATAGTAGTTAACATATTTGTGCAGTAGTTAATATATTTGTGCAGTATTCTGTGCAGTAGTGGCCTCTGGAGCATGGAGCTGTGTGAAGTGTGGCATCCCTATCAAGCCTGCTTAATTGCAGTAAATAATGCTGTAAAAGTAGAAAAAGAAATCTAGTTTGGTTGTTACAGGGTATTTCAATCACTGTCTCACTGGTTAATGCTTGCTTAATAGTAGTGAACAAACATACTCGAGTTTTAAATGCCATTTTTGCCATGATTATTTTGGTATTTGTAGGTCATGACATGTGTTTGGTGCAATAAAAAGGGACTTTTGGCAACAAGTGGAAATGATGGCACCATCAGAGTGTGGAATGTGACAAAGAAGCAATATTCATTGCAACAGACCTGTGTGCTCAATAAGCTGTAAGTTGATTCTTTACAACACCCAGATGTATAATCTAAGCTGTAACTGTGCCAGATACTGCAGAGTTGGCTGTGCTCATTATCTCCTGCACTTAAAATCCGTCATTTGTTTTCTGTTGCTGTGTTTATGGCATGCAAAATAAACTAAATAGCTTAAAACTGGAAACAGAACTTAAATGTCAACCAGGTTAGAGTCTCAATAAAGAGATCACGTCAATGCTGTTTAAAAATATCCTTAATTAATTGATAAAAGGAGACATGGGTGAAATAAAAATGGTATGGGACTGTCATGTAGCAGAAAAGTGAATATCCCTTCAGGGGGTTCCAGTGGACAGCTCCAGTGTATGACATGGTCAGTACAAGTCTGGTCATTTGATTCTAGTGTGAAAAAGAATTTTCACTTGAGATACAGGAACTAAATGTATTTCTACATGAGTGTCTTGGAAGTACTTTTTTTGTCATTTGGTGCTGCTACTCTCTAGTGCTGCACAACATGGAGCTCCCAGCATCCCACCCATCAGTTGGGTGTGTCCAAAAAAGAAAGCAAAAGGAAACATTAAAATCTAATTCTTTAGTGAAGCGTAGATGAGTTGAACTTGGAAGAATGAAGAGACAATAGTGAACTGCTAGGTTGTTTTGTGACAATTTTTTAGTGGTTGGCTTAGTTCTTGTTTGCTTGCTGCTGTTAGATGTGGCCTTAAAAGGAACAGCCAGAATGATATAACAATATTGTAGCCTTTATTGTTCTGGTACTAAATGCAATAAAAAAATGTGGCTGTTGTGTATGACCTTAAGGGCAATTAAAGGTATCTGCAGCCCTGTTACAGTTAGGCAAAGCAGACTTTAAAATGGAGTTTTAGAACACTGTAACAAGATTGTTACAGGAGGAAGAGTTTAAAGTAGAACTGATAGCAAGATGTGCCTCTTTTATTTCTTGTCCAGGGTATTGTTTCATTTCATGACTTCCCAGAAAATTTTGGCTTTGCTGAAGATCTTAAATTTGAGAAATAAGTAGGTAAAGATAAAGAGTTTCCATTTGAAACCTAACTTGAAATTTCTTGGAAATAAATAGTATCTCATTCTGTAATTTGAAGTGATTTTAGAGGGAAGGTAGTACTGTGAGCAGAAAAATGTATTATATACATCTGCTGTGATGGCAGGACTCCGGGTTCTAGCTCAGATATTTTGTGAGTTCTAGGTTTTCCTGTCTGCTTAAAGGAAATGCCCTCTTAATTTCATTCTTTTTATTCTATTACAGAGAAGGTGACTCTGAAGAAGGCCTGGGATCACCCAGTGACATTAGTTTATCTCTTGTCTGTTGGAGCATCAGTGGCAAGTACCTGGCTGGAGCTACAGAAAAGATGGTGAACATCTGGCAAGTCAATGGTACGTTCTGAGTTGCCTGGTCCAGCATATTTCTAGAGGAGCTGCCAAGTCACTGCATGTTTGTTTACCCCAGTTTAAATGCCTACTATCTCCCACAGTGTCTTGTGAACCTGTTTAGTTTGAGAAAGGCACTAATAACCCCAGGTGGATGTGTGCTACACATCTTCAAGAGAAAGACTTTTAACCCCTGTAATTTGTAATATTGGAAGGTTCATTCTATTGCTTTGCACTTAAGAAAGTCACCAGTTACTGTACCTGTGGTAATAGACGGTCCCGAAGAAAAGTATAAATTTACTGGGTACTGAAGAATTCAGCTTCCTTCCCTAACAAAACTACCTAACTTGCATGATAATTGAGATTTGTTACCTAGATTTTGTGTCTGCATAGATTAGAACCGTTGCTTTGTATTCGTGTAATGTAGGTGAATTTGTAGTATGTCCTAGCTCTCGATCTCTTGATTTTTTTTTTCCCATGGAAATATTATTGTTTTCTGTTTTTAATGAAGATGAAGGAGTTTTAACAGACTTTTTGATCTCCTAGGAGGAAAAGGCTTGTTAGATCTTCAGCCTCACTGGGTATCTGCTCTAGCCTGGCCAGAAGAAGGGCCAGCTGCAGCATGGACAGGAGATGCTCCAGAATGGTTGTTAATTGGACGCATGGATGGATCTCTGGCTCTTATTGAAGTTGTGGATATTTCAGCCATGCACCGACTGGAACTGGAACATTGCTACAGAAAGGATGGTAAGAGACTGCATCAGTATTTGAAATTAAAATTGTGAACACACTCCCACTTTTTATTAAGGAAGTATATAATCGGGTTTGGTTATTGTTCTTGGGACATGATTTCTGGTTCATGGGAGGAGAAAAGTCTGTGGGATCTTTATCTGCCTCCTGAGTACCCCACAGCAGAGGCAAACAGTTTGTAGTAACTTGGTAAAATCCTGCCATTCCTTGCCATTGTGGACAATCAGTAGAGATCCCCTGCAGTGTCTGCTCTGCAGATAGCATGCACAGTGTCATTCGAATTCCTCAGTGATTGCCATTTTTCCTTTATAGTTCCAGTCCCAGAGAACATCAAGTAGCACATCTTTGGTGGTATTGTGTGGTTTTGTGTATTGCTTCTTCAGGAAGCCTGCAGATGTTTTTTTGGCAGAGTCAAGTGAAGCGATATCTTCTTGCTAAGGAAAGCAAGTTGTTTTCCTTAAATGCTCCAAAGAGCATTTTTGTAGAAGCTTATCTCAGATACATGAATAAGATTCAGTCTACCCTTTTTCTTTGACCTGATACAGTCCTTTTTACTATGCCAGGAGTATAAATTCAACTATTTTCATAAAAAGAAAAATCAGAAAAGTAGTACAAAGTAATTTCAACAGTGATACTCAGTTTTCTCTTTACTGTATGAATTCAAGAAAATTTTCAGACCAGAATATGTTAGGTGGCCTTGGTGATGGTGGACATTGTTATGCACTTGATAGTTTAGACAGCTGCACTGCAAAAACCTCTTTGGTAGGAGTGAAGTTCAGTCAGTTTTGTTTAGTGAATGGTTGTGTTGTTTGTTCACGCAGTGTCTGTCACATGCCTGGCCTGGTTCAGTGAAGACAGGCCATTTGCTGTTGGCTATTCAGATGGAAAATTGCTCCTAGGAACAAAGGAACCAACTGAGAAAGGAGGAGCCGTTCTCATCGATGCACATAAGGTAGAGCTGGTCTTTCTTAAACTAATGTAGAATTTTTGGAGGTAGAAAATGATGTCTCTATTAGAAGGCTATTTATAAAGACAAGTGCAAAATATTTTAGAAACTCACACCTATTTCTGGCACACATATTAACATATGTACTCTAAAGGAACAGTCTACCAAACGTAAAAAAAGAAAAAGAAACTTGATACCCTCTTTGCTATCAGAGACTGTGACAGAAGTGAATTAAGCACAGAGCTGTACATTGACTGGATTTAAAAGACTTAATTGTTTGACTTGGTAAAAGTGCTCATAATGAATTTTGATTTTGATCGTGCCACATGTTTTTGTTTAGCTTCCTGTACAAAGCAAGAGGTGTTTTTCTAAATACACACTTGCAAAGGTTTAGAACTTTTGCTTGGCCGGTGTGTACTAATGAGCCATTAATAGCCCGTGAATTATTTGTTAGGCTAAGAGCAGAATTCCCCAAATGCAGTGTAGGTGTAGTAAGAGCATGTTGAGTGCTTCCAAGAGCTGCTCTGGGTATGTGAAGCAGGGCAGTACCAGAAGGGAGCACATTGTGGCAGTAAATCTGTACTTGCCTTCTTACTGTGGGCTGTCTTCCTTTCCTACCTCAGACTCAAAGCTACATCTGAGGAAAAATAATCAAGAAGGGTTTGCAGTGAAAAGAAAACATCTTTTTCTATGTTTCCCATTTAGTATCTTTCAGCAAACCTTTTAAAGTCTTTTTAATTTGATAGTTCTGAAACGTGTTGCTATGACTTTATAATTGCAACTTGCTATCTGTGATTTATATGAGAATTTTTTTTTATTAGTAATTAAAAGTTACATTAGCTCTGAGAGTTAAGTTTCCTCCTCACTACTGTGTTACTTCATACCAGCTTTTGCATTTTTTAAAATCCAACAGGATATGGTTGTTAGTATGAAGTGGGATCCAACTGGTAAGATTCTCCTGACCTGTGCCAAAGAGGAAACAGTGAAGCTCTGGGGGTGCCTGGGGGGCTGCTGGAGGTGCCTGCACTCCCTGTCCCACCCAGCCGTGGTGAATGGCATTGCCTGGTGTGCTCTACCAGGGAAAGGACCCAAGGCCCAGCTTCTGTTAGCTACGTGAGTCATTGCTTTGATGTTGTTTCTGTAGTTCTTTTCCAGGTCTTTTCTACCAGTCTGTAGTGTCTATAGTGAAGAAAAGGGCTTGTTTTTTTAAAAAGTAATATTCCTTCAGTAAGTCAGTTGCCATGAGATTCGTGAAGTTCCAGAATTCAAATGAAGAGTGACCCTGGTTGTGTTACCAGCTGTTTTCTCTATGACCTATGGGTGCTGGTCCTGCTTGGAATTTATTTTGCTTCATCCAAATATTTTTTCTGAGAATATGTTGTTAGTAGAAATGGAAAAGCTACAGGATGTGAGGAATGGGAAGAAATTGTGTTTACTCACTGGGGACAGGCCTCTCTACTTTAGATCAATTAATGCAATGCAATGCAGGTGGTGAAGACTACTGGTATGTAAGTTAATACCAGACCAGTGATATTTTCTTAGTTAATATCTTTATTTTGTTTTTCTAATGTCACCTGACATGCTTTAGGGGATGCCACAGTGGTTTGGTGTGTGTCTGGACTGTTCCCCAGGACATAGTAATCACACTGCAGTCCAGCTCAGCTTGCTCAGAAGGATGGTGGGAGGAAGAAACAAGTGCCAAGGTAAAAGGAGGAAACTTGGTGTGTAAGAAGTTTTCTTTGTTCATTGTGACGTTGAGAGAGGAGCCGAATGTGAGCGAGTTACTTGAATCTCAACATTTTCTGAGAGAAGATAATTGCTTTAAAAAGTTTACATTGCATGTGTGTGTGTAGGCATTTTCAGAACAGGAAATGGAAAAACTTATTTAATATTAAGGCTAAAGATTATATTTTGGTCTGTTTTCTTTCCTTTATAAGTTGATTAATTTATCCTAAAATTTAGTGAGGGTTCAAAGTTTCTTGTAGATAAAGAGTGAAGCTTATTTTCACGTACATAAATTGTAATGTAGTCTTCGATGTTGATGGCATTTTGTAAGGGGAGGAAAGCTGATAATGTGATCAAGATATCTATAAAATATTGTCATGGTCCTGGGGTTTTTTAAATTATTTAGTGGAACTTTGCCATCTATGTGGATGATCAGTATTTATTACAGAATCCAGGTGCTGTCATGCTGCTCCATTTTGTGGAAGTAGTGCAGTGTTTCCATAAGTGTGCAATTGCTTGCAGGATGGATACAGGAAGGCAGTGGAAGTAAAGTGTGTATTCCAGCTGAGAGGACACATCACTCCTGTCCGCACTGTTGCTTTCAGTCCTGATGGACTGGCACTGGTGTCTGGGGGCCTTGGTGGTCTCATGAATATCTGGTCTTTACGGGTAAGAACATCTTTGATGTGGCTTGGTTCTCATTCTTGTATCTGAAATGGTCAAGGTATCAAACCAGCTTCCACCCCACCATGTGTTAGATATTTTAGCTAAGGTGTGGTGTAAAATAATGTTATAACATCATAAATAATAAAATATAAACTGAAATTGTACTTAACATTGAAGTACTTTATTGTTGCGTATTGATTGACTCTGTAGATTTGGTCATGTTAGTTAGGCTTTGCAGAACCAGCCACTTTCTTTTTAGTTAAGAACAATACTCTCTTATATTGAGGACTCTTTAAAGAGTCAGATAATATGGATTATTAAACACTTCTAAATCTTAGTTATATTATCTCCTTAATATGATAAAAATGTGGGGTTTCTGCTTTTAGGTTAAGGAGTTCAGTTTTTAAATAGTTATTGAAAGCTTGTGAGAGTATCATCCCTTAGGAATGTGTATGCACTTGAACAGAGCTGTATCTGTGTCTGCAGCTGACTCCAACCCCTTCTCTCCCTAGGATGGTTCAGTATTGCAGAGTGTTGTGATAGGGTCTGGAGCTATCCAGACTGCAGTGTGGATCCCTGAGGTTGGAGTAGCTGCCTGCTCTAACAGATCAAAGGTGAGACAGAAATGTTTGAACCTGTGTGTTTTCTGGCCCCTATGGGCCAAGATGGTTGGTGATTAATGAATGGAGCTGAATGATCCTGCTTTGTGAATTTTTAATTTGTCACGTGACTGCTGTTGAACAGGACGTGTTGGTGGTGAACTGCACCTCAGAGTGGATCTCTTCCAATCATGTGCTGGCGACGTGCAGGACTGCGCTGAAGCAGCAGGGAGTTCTGGGCTTGAACATGGCTCCGTGCATGCGCGCCTTCCTGGAGCGCCTGCCTGTGATGCTGCAGGAGCAGTACGCCTATGAAAAGGTAGGAGCAATGCAGGTGTTCAGCATTCATGGCTGAAATGAGTTCACTGTTTAGATCTCAGCTGCGTTCAGTCTTTCACCAGAGAACCCACAGGTCTTTCCTACATTCTACTAGAAATATCTTTCACTATTCTCAAAGCTAGTAGTCTCCTAATTTGAAAATATTTAAAATATTAGAAAAACTTTGGTCAAGCATGGAGGAAGGTATTGTTCTACTGGACTAGCTTTTAAGGACTTGTATTTTGAAGTGATCAATGTGTGTTTCTAACTGGGTTTTCCCTTTCTCTCCCTGCTGCCCTGCAGCCCCATGTGGTGTGTGGGGACCAGCTGGTTCACAGTCCCTACATGCAGTGCTTGGCATCGCTGGCCGTGGGGCTGCACCTTGATCAGCTGCTCTGCAACCCCCCTGTGCCCCCTCACCACCAGAGCTGCCTCCCTGACCCCTCTGCCTGGAACCCCACGGAATGGGCCTGGCTCGAGTGCTTCTCCACTACCATAAAAGCTGCTGAAGCCCTGGCCAAGGGAGCTCAGTTCCCAGAGTCCTTCACTGTCCCAGACCTGGAGCCTGTTCCAGAAGATGAGCTTACTCTCCTGATGGTAAAAGTTGATGTATTGTCTCATGCTGATGTATAACAGCCAAGTGTGCTGTTACTGAGCGTGTGGTATGATGCCGTGAACATCTCTGAACTGTAAACATTTATATTTAGTAACATAAGCACCAGCAATAAGTGTATTTTTTAATTAACTGGTTAGAATATACTGTTAAGATTGCTCTCTCTGTGTGTGTAATGAGTCCAAGTCAGTTTCATATTAAAATACAAAACAACCCAAAACTATGACAGTAATTTTCATATGTGATAGGAAGAGCTTTAGAGCTTTGTAGTGGTATTTGAAGAGTAACATTTTGTCACATTCCCACACCAAATTATTTTGCTAGTGTCAATTTTCTTCATGACTTGTTATGTAAACCAAACCAGAAATTTTTGATTAGGAATTTTGTATAAGCAAGCTTAAAACATTTCAAGCCAGTGTTTGCAATTGCAACATCAAAAAGCCCTATGTATCAGTAAGTGGAAAAAAGGTTGCTTAATCATGAATTTAGTTTTTCTTTCATTGATTTGGGTTGCAAGTCATGGATAACAGTGTCATTGCTAGTCTGCACACATTTGTTATTATTGCTAAATTGTTTAGAATAATTTAAATAATGTTCTTAGGAAAATATGTATGGTTTAACAGAAGAATAATGTGCGTCTCTTGAGCTGAATGTGGTAAATGTGGCTTTTGCTGTGTAGGATAACAGTAAGTGGATCAATGGCATGGATGAACAGATCATGTCTTGGGCAACATCAAGGCCAGAGGTCAGTAAAATTGATGGTTTGGGGTGTTTTGGAGGGGTTTTTATTCTTTTGAAATGTGCCAAGCTGTTGAAAGTGCTCTTGTTCTAAAGCCTGCTTTCATGCTCTTCCCTAGGACTGGCACTTGGGAGGCAAATGTGATGTGTACCTGTGGGGAGCAGGACGGCACGGGCAGCTGGCAGAGGCTGGCAGAAATGTCATGATCCCAGTGGCAGCACCTTCGTTCTCCCAGGCCCAGCAGGTGATCACTTAGAAACAATCATGATTTCATCATTTGCTGTCTGTTGTTTGTACAGGTTGTCAAAATCCCTCTCCAAATGTCTTTTCAACTTGTTGTTTGAATTAACTCTAAGTATCTCAAAACATGGATTTCACTAGAAAGGTAGTCTTGAATTATTTGACAAATTCAAACCAAGAAGCCACTGAAATCTGACAACACAGAATTATTTTATATGAGCATGATTTGAAAATACCTGCACAACTTCCACATAATACATGTGGCAGTTTTGCTTTCTGAAATAACATTGACTTGATAGAATATTGTCTTGATGTAATTGCAAAGAAAACAAATTAAAAGGAAATGGTACATGGTAATGCAAGTATTACAGCATTGCTGCATTTAGTATTATTTATTAACATCCTTTCATGTCTTTCTAACCTAGGTGGTTTGTGGTCAGAACTGCACTTTTGTCATCCAAGCTAATGGCACAGTTTTAGCTTGTGGTGAAGGGAGCTATGGGCGACTGGGACAAGGAAATTCTGATGATCTTCATGTCTTAACCGTCATTTCAGCACTGCAAGGTAAAACTGTTGGGTTTGAGAGGAATCCAGTGATGAAGCACAAACAAGCATTTTGGTAGTTAGTGTAATTGTTTCTGCTGATGTTCTTCTGAAGATTTGCTCATTAAAATATTGTAGTTTTTAGTTAAAAAATTGAAAAAATAAACAAGATCTTCATATTCTTTAAAGATTTAAATGGCATTATGTTAAAATTCCTTTATTTTAAGAAGGCTTCAGGGAAAACTGTCTGCTCAAATTAAGAATAATTAATTTCAAAATTAATGGCAGGACAGAAGCCCAGGTTCTCTGTAAGAAAACAAAGATTTGGTTCAAAATAAAAATAAATTAATTGCTATAAAAAGCTTTATTGTGGTTTTTTTCTTTCCCCAGACCTAACTGGCAGCCACAAGGCACCCATGGATAAACATATGTAAGAGTCTGTTATAAGTGTTGCTGAGCTTTGTTTTCTCACTTGTCTTTGCCAGGCTTTGTTGTGACACAGCTGGTGACCTCCTGTGGGTCCGATGGACATTCCATGGCTTTGACAGAAAGCGGGGAAGTCTTCAGCTGGGGAGATGGGGACTATGGCAAGCTGGGCCATGGCAACAGCGACAGGCAGCGCAGGCCCAGGCAGATCGAGGCTCTGCAGGGAGAAGAAGTCGTGCAGGTTTCAAAATATTTCTGTCTCCTTCCAGCTCCAGGCCTGGGAACCCAGTAGTGTAGAGCTGCATGTAAATAGGCAACTTCTTACTTCTGTGGGCTTTATGAACCAAGGTGGTCATTTTCAGTTAAAGGATGTCAATACCACAGAGATGTTAATAGATAGTTAGTACTGGAGAGGACTAAAAATACAAAGAGCATGGAAGGAAGGGGTGATTTAAAGATGATGAGAATGCTGACATGATTTATAAGCTTCTTTTCCTCCTTGTTAGGTGATTTTGACCTACAAAACAGGTGCCCAAGACCTCCTCCTAAGTATTAACAATACACAAAACCATATTTGTTTTTGGCTGGAGGTTTCTTCATAAAAAAAATTAGGAAATCACACAGCAAATTCTTCATGTAAATATCCTCCAGTCCTGATCCATAACATTGCCATTGAAAAGAGTTAAGAGATGAGCTGCTGCAGAAATGGTTTATACTAAAATGTCCAAAATTTCTCTTTAAAAAGGAATATAGTTTAGGGTCAATAAAGGTATTACATATGTACATGTAATGTACATTCAACCCAAATCTAAAATGTGTGTAAAAGTAATGCTTGTTTTACTTCCAGATGTCATGTGGCTTCAAACACTCAGCTGTGGTGACAGCAGATGGCAAACTTTTTACTTTTGGAAATGGTGATTATGGTCGATTGGGGCTTGGAAATACTTCCAATAAGAAACTCCCAGAAAGAGTGACAGCGCTGGAAGGTTACCAGATTGGCCAGGTATGGTTTATCTAAAATTAGCAATGTATCTTAGTTTAAAGCTCGAGTTTTTAGCATATTTAAGTTTTCACTTGTGGTTTTTAACCTTGCCTTTTATTTTGATAATGATGGCAGAATTTGACTATGCATGATTTTTTAAATAATTACTTTCCTGACTCTTTTGATCCTCTTTGTGCAAAACTGCCCATGTTTTTAACATTTTAACATTTCAAGATTTAGGCATTTTTAAGGATGAGTTGGTGGAATTTTCTCTATTTTTAAGAAGGGAACGTGTGTGCCTTAATGCTGTCCTTTGGTTCTGTGAGATGAGAGAAAGTAAGTGTAGAAAAAATACTGCTGTATTTTTTCAGTCCTAGTGTCTTGAAGACACTCTAATAAGCAATGGAAGTTTTAGTGGTTTTACAGGGATAGTTCATTTCTAAAGCACAGTTTTTCTTCTTAAAGGTAGTTGGTGTGTTTGAGTCAGTAAGTCAGCAAAAGCAGTCACAGTAACATTGTTTCTCTCACCCAGGTGGCCTGTGGCCTCAATCACACTGTGGCTGTGTCAACAGATGGCTCAATGGTTTGGGCTTTTGGAGATGGAGATTATGGTAAACTTGGTTTGGGAAATTCCACTGCCAAGTCCTCACCACAGGTTAGATTCCCAGGAAAATGATTCTTTGCATAAACTTCCAGTGCTGTTAAAGGTGTTGCACAGTGTTGAGAGTGTGATTTCCAGTCATTATTAATTCCATGCTGTTATTACACAATGTGGTACAAATAATTCTGATAATACCTTATGCTGAGCCTAGTACTTCCAAGTGTTTCATGTACATCATAATGGCTGTGTCCCAGTAGCAGTACAAATAGTGAAAATCTGAGGCTTATCTTAGAGAAGAGAGATTTTTTTCTTTTGGAAACTGGGGAGAAGTTGTTTACACAGCCATCTACTTCTTCCCATGCCAATCCCCCTCACTCCCAGAAAAAAAAGGTGTTTTGAATCTTTGTACACAGAATAAGGTGTTCATTTTTGAAAAAAAAAAAAAAAGTGTTTCTGTTTCCTGTATTAATTTCCAAGTGTTAATTAAAATATTCCTACAAATGTGTGTGCTGCACAGTGGGAATAAAAAAATTTCTTTTTTGGAAGCAGGAGTTACAGATTAAATTTGTGTTTGCTTTCTATTTATATCCTTGTAATACTATAGCTGATTTTCCTTTCACTTTACCCCATAGAAAGTGGATATTCTTTGTGGAATTGGAATTAAAAAAGTTGCCTGTGGAACTCAGTTCTCTGTTGCACTGACAAAAGATGGTCATGTGTATACTTTTGGCCAAGGTAAGACAAACTGCTCTTTGAACATTTCCATGTATAGGCTTCTATATATTGCAGGTGAAAAGGAAGAATATTAAGACATGTTTCTAAGACTGACCTAATGCTACATTTTAGAAACATGCTGCCCTAATCTGAATTTTGAAACTTGAACAATGCAATTTTAACATTCACCAGAAATCCAGACACTAGCTGTGTCTAGTTTGATCTCAGACCAACCTTTCATTTTACTTTTTGAAGAGCATTTTCTAAAACTTCATTGAATTTCACACATCTAAAAACATTGGGTTACTTCAGAGTTGTCTAACTAAGCACTCCTACTTACTCACGTTTAACAATCTGGGCAGGAGGATTTCCATGTGCACTGCATGAAACATGCAGAAACTTCCAAAGTCAGTTAATTCATGTTTGTTATAAACCCATGCATTTAGATCTATAGGCCTTGGTTTAGTAGAATTTGGTCTTGTTTCAGACTGACCATGGACACAACAGCTCTAGCAGTGTAAACAAGCACTGTAGGCAGCCGTGGTTTGCAGGGAATACCCCATGCCCTTTGTCCCTGAAGGGTTCCCCCCGTGTCCTGGGCCCAGCACTGTACAGAGCTGCTGTCTGTTCCTCCCCTGCTTGTGCTGCTTGTAGTGAACCTCCCCTGAGTGCTGCTTGTCCCTGGAGCCTGGTGCTTCCCTTGCAGATCGCCTGATCGGGCTGCCCGAGGGCCGCGCCCGCAACCACAACCGGCCGCAGCAGGTGCCGCTGCTGGCCGGGGTCTTCATTGAGGACATCGCCGTGGGCGCCGAGCACACGCTGGCCCTGTCCTCCACAGGGGATGTCTACGCCTGGGGCAGCAACTCTGAAGGCCAGGTACACCCTGTTCCCTGTTCCTGACCTCTGGGAGCCTCTCCCTGCCCTTCATGGCTGTGCTGGGCAGGGCTTCCCTTCGGGGGAAAAGAAAGCTTTGATTTTCCTTCCCTCCTTCACCCCTCAGCATGATCGTGTTTTAGGCAGTTTCCATTATTTTCTTGTTTATGCTCTGTGCTCTTCCATGTTCCCAGTTTGGGAAAGAGCTCAGAACATACTATCCAAATTAACTCTAATCCAAGCTTTTTAAAAAAATTGCAGATTTTCTCGTAATTCTTAAGGTGTCTTCAATCTTTTTGATATAATAAAATTCATGGTTGGTGTCAATCAGATTTTTGAATTCTTTAGATGCTTTTCATAATGAAAATATAAATGCACCTTTTTAAAGGAGTGATTTTTCTGAAGTCAGAAAAAATTATTAAATGTGAAATTCTTCACCACATATATAAAACCTCAAATTTTTCAACTGCAGGCTACAAATTTAAGACAGAGTCTCTTGGTGTATTAGCTACTGATGTTTCAGGAAGTCTGGGCAAATTTCATCCTGTGGTGTTCTAGGATTGGGTTTTTGAGAAGGTTGGTGGAGCAAGGTTTTTGGAATTATTTTTGAGGAACTTTGAGGTGTTTTTTTAAAATTACTTTTACTTGTTGGGGTTTTTTAATATGGTACTTCGTATTTTTGGAAGAGAAAAAATAGTATAAAAATGTAGAGAAATTCATTCTGAAAGCTGTTTATATGATTTTCCTTATGGTTCAAAACACTGATGTTATATGAATTGGGGAAAAATATACTTTTGTGATACTGAATTTTTAACTCACAGAATATGAAATTAGGATATGATTTGAAACTCAGTGAAAAGTCACAACAGCTTCAGTAAATGTTCTCTTTACATAATCTGTGTTTTCGTAAACCAGGATTTACATTCTAGAACAAAATTGCTGTTTAAATAGCAGAGTTGATGTAGGAGCTTTGTTGTCTATGTATGAGAGACTGCAGCAGCCTGGATCAGATCCTCAGTCTGGAAAAGACTTTTCAAGAAGTCTCTAGCTGTTTTCAGGTCTCTTTGACACCTGGATCTGTTACTCTTTTTGGATGGAGGTGCAGTATTTTGTCAAAAATAAAAGGTGAAAATATATATATATGGCAGATATTTTTAATCACAGTATATGCTGTAAACAAGCACAATGTTTTTACCATCTGCTCTGAATTCTTGCTTGGAGAATTGTAGAAATGTAATCAGTTGTTGATTGTTGCCTTTTGGCAGCTGGGGCTGGGCCACACCAACCACGTGCGGGAGCCCACGCTGGTGACGGTGCTGCAGGGGAAGAACGTGCGGCAGATCTCGGCCGGCCGCTGCCACAGCGCAGCCTGGACAGCTCCACCCGTTCCCCCTCGAGCTCCAGGTGAGCAGCTGAGCTTTTGTCTGGCCAGTTATTTAGGCCTGGGGTCTCCTGGGGTGTGTGAGTGCAACAAGAATTTCTGAATATTTAGGACAGAATTGGGTTTTTTTTATATTAATACCTTGTTTTGTTTGATATCCAAATTACCTTATTCTCAGTTTGGCTTCTGTCGTGATTTAACCCCAGGAGGCAGCTGAGTGCCATGGAAAGCTACTGCAAGGAAAATCAGCTTCATCCCAGCCAAATCAATACAGCTTCCCTTTCTCAAACAGTGTTTTGTTTCTCTTTTCTTGCCAGGTGTTTCGGTGCCTTTGCAGCTTGGTTTACCTGATGCCATTCCACCCCAGTACGGGGCACTGAAAGAAGTGAGCATTCATACAGTGAGAGCAAGGCTGAGACTGCTGTACCATTTTTCTGACCTCATGTACTCTTCATGGCGATTACTTAACCTCAGTCCCAATAATCAGGTAAAATTCCATTTGAAAAAACTGGCTTGGCTGTGTTGTTTGGCTAGAGAGTTTCTGACCAGATCTAGATGGACCTTAGTAATAGGCTCTGTCATTTTCTGGTTTAAAAAAAAAAAAAGAACATAATTCCAGAATAATGCAAACTTTGTGAAGGTATTGCTTTACATTTTCACTTAAGCGATTACTGACAAGCCAATGTTCTGGTTTCCAAAAGATTACCAGCCTCAAAACTAAACTAAAAAAATGCTGACCTGTTTCCTGAAACACTGAAGTGCCAGTCAGGGTTTTATTCTGTAAAGAATGGAATGATATCCTTTATTGATACATTTATTCTCATTTTTGATTTATTACAGAACAGTACATCTCATTACAATGCTGGAACGTGGGGGATAGTGCAGGGACAGCTGAGGCCCTTGCTGGCACCACGGGTGTACACCCTGCCCATGGTGCGCTCCATAGGCAAAACCATGGTGCAGGGCAAGAACTACGGGCCCCAGATCACTGTGAAAAGGATCTCCACCAGGTCAGTGCTGCTCTCACAGGCCTTGGGTTACACCTCATGTACATACTGAGAGTATGCTTCATTGCCTTCTGTTGTGGCAGTCTGAGCTTTCTCTGGACAGCTTTGTGTTGATTTGAGTGACTCAGAGCCTTTACATGATTGTGAGTTACGTTTGTGGCTGTCTCTTTCCCGCAAAGGGGTCGGAAGTGCAAGCCCATTTTTGTCCAGATAGCAAGGCAAGTGGTAAAGCTGAATGCATCAGACCTTCGCTTACCCTCCCGCGCCTGGAAAGTGAAACTGGTTGGAGAAGGAGCTGATGATGCAGGTGGAGTGTTTGATGACACCATTACAGAAATGTGTCAGGTACATCTGTGAATATTTTGAAAATGTGTAACAGGAATGTATCACAGTGCAGTCGCAGGAAAAGAAATACAGTAGCCTGACACACAGACAGGTCTTGAAATAAACGTCTTTACTACTTAAAATTATCCTATCATGTTTACTTTCTCTCAGTTTTTCATATTAATTTGTAAGGAGTAATCATCACTGAAGTGAAATATTCTGTCTTGTAATGCTATAATGTCTTAATAGTTCCATCATAAGTTTTCTTTCCCTCTTTCTAAGAAGGCTTTTTTGTTGTTGATTTTTAAGGAACTGGAAACTGGAATAGTAGACCTGCTTATTCCTTCCCCAAATGCTACAGCTGAAGTAGGCTACAATAGGGATAGGTAAGTTGTCCAGGACTTGCTTTTATTGCAGATAGTAGTGGGTGAAAATCCAAATCTTCTATTGACTGTTTTATACCAAGTGATGAGACTTCATGATTGTCTCTAGTATATTTCTTTCCTTCAGGGTGTGTTGTCACTTCATTGCAGAGCCAGGGTATGGCTTTAATATGGCCTTGCTGGATTGCTGATGGCAGAATTCAGAGTAATATTAAGATGCCAGGCTTTGTGCTCAGGAGTTGTGCCTCCCTCAGCCTCCAGTGTTGTAACAGCTAAAGATAATAATATTTGGACAGCCCTTGCTGCTAAGCATGCTGGTAGTTACTATGCTGTGCTTAGAAGTGTTTTCTTTTTTAATTCTAATGAAGTAGTGTAGAAATAATACTATTTTTGCTGCTTCTGTATCCTTTTAGGTTTCTCTTTAACCCTTCAGCATGTTTAGATGAACATCTGATGCAGTTTAAGTTCTTGGGCATTCTCATGGGTGTAGCTATTCGTACGAAAAAGCCATTAGATCTTCATTTGGCTCCAATGGTCTGGAAACAACTTTGTTGTATCCCACTCATCTTGGAGGATTTGGAGGAGGTAGATCTGCTCTATGTGCAGACCCTCAACAGCATTCTTCACATTGAAGACAGTGGGATTACTGAAGAAAATTTCCATGAGGTAAGATAGGAAAGTTGGTGCTTTTAGATTTATTCTGAAAGCAGTTACTTTATCAGAGCAACCTTCACATCAGTATTCCTATATTTCAATCTCCATTCTTGGGATAACAAGCACTTTGTGTGCATTTAGAATAGTCTGTGATCTTTCTGTGTGTAGTTCTAGATGATTTGTAGTCAAATGCTATACTTGGATCACTGGAGTGACTTATGCTTTTCCTGTTTTGTATAACAGATGATTCCTTTAGATTCTTTTGTTGGCCAAAGTGCTGATGGTAAAATGGTTCCCATAATCCCTGGAGGGAACAGTATCCCACTTACCTTTTCAAACAGGAAAGAGTATGTGGAGAGGGCAATTGAGTACAGACTCCATGAAATGGACCGGCAGGTAAGAACCTTGTTGTGACCTGGCCCCGCTGGTAGTAGGAACAGGGAATTTGTGCCTATTTCCATTACAGTTTATTCAGTGATAACAAAAGCTTGGCTTTCTGCAGCTTTCTGGGTCTCTGTGTTTTTTTCTTCCCCACAAACTGTTTTGGCCCTTTTTTTAAATTTAGTCTTGTTTTTCTCAGTAATTGCTCAGTTGGCAAAAGAGTGTTAGAAATCAGAGCTGGTCTTCCATTTGAGTAGCCCCAGTTGAGAAAAAACCCCTGCAGTTTTGCATGCTGGGTACTCTAACTGAACATGTGAACAACACAGAGACTGGCTAAAGTAAATACTAATGACAAACATTTGGTTAACTTGGAACCATTTCTCTTTTGTTATAGCAGAAATCCTGCAAATATTTCATGGTTTGTTTTGGGAAGTGCTCATTACCTATTTGCATAGTTCTGTGTATTTTGTCGTTTGTATAGGGACCCTTGTGAAAGCAGTATTCTAAATATAAGGTAAAGCTGCCTCTGTAATATTATCTGCATTAGAAAACAGCTTTCTCATCAGAGGTGCCAAATCCCGAGTCTTGCAGAACAAGTACAGCATTCTCACTATATATCTGACTTGGAACAAAGTCTTTTTTGTATTAACACAGTTGCTTGGTTTAGGCATCATTATTTGCACTGCCAACTTGTAATTTTTTTAAATAGTTCTGTTTTGGATCAGAACATGTTCTTTAATGTGCAATTACAATTAAAAATATCTGTCATATTCTCCAGGATTTTGAGAAACAATACAGCCCTTGCAGGGGCTGTGTGTGTGGGAGGGTGTATTTGGCAGACATTGGTAATTCTGTCTCTCGATGCCATTTCTCAGCTGAGAAGTTCCTTTTGTGTTTGGATGGTCCAGGAAGTGGCAGAGATCAGACAGTTGGCACTTCAAACGTCTCTCCCGTTTTTGGCCAATAGGTGGCTGCTGTCAGGGAAGGAATGTCTTGGATTGTTCCTGTTCCTTTGCTGTCCCTTCTGACTGCCAAGCAGTTGGAGCAGATGGTCTGTGGAATGCCAGAAATATCGGTTGAGGTTCTGAAGAAGGTTGTGCGATACAGAGAAGTTGATGAACAGCATCAGCTGGTGCAGTGGTTCTGGCATACCCTGGAAGAATTTTCAAATGAGGAGAGAGTCCTTTTCATGAGGTTTGTGTCAGGAAGATCTCGATTGCCAGCCAACACAGCTGATATCTCTCAGCGATTCCAAATAATGAAGGTTGATAGGGTAAGACACTATTATTATTATTATTATTATTATTATTATTATTATTATTATTTCTCTAGTATAGTCTGTGCTTTGGTACTGGTAGACAATTTCCATAACTGTAAATTTACAGAAAAAGGATGGGATTGGATGGGATATGCTCTGAGTTAATCAACTCAGACATTTTGGTTGTGTAGAAGGACATATGCTGCATGAATTGCATCTTAATTTAATTGGTGCAATTGGTTATTGGAAATCAAGACAAGAAACAAACCTTTGTCTACTGTAACTGTTCCAATCTCTGTTCATTTAGTAATTTTTCCGGTTTTAAGTTTTAATTTTGTGTAAGTGGCAACATATGACCACTAGTGAACTCCTGATGTTTTAAAAACCACTGCAATGAGTTTACAGTTTTGGAATTACTTTAGGGTTTTGTGCAGTGAAAGCACATTCTCTGTGAGCAACACAAACCAAAAACTTGACAAAATCTCAGCTAACAGAGGTTTGTCTATCATCTTTGGCTAGGTGTGTCTCAGGTTGCCTTGCACTAAGGCACACTGTGGTATGTAATTTGAACATTGTTTGGTATCTTGCAGTGGGCTACTAAACAGAAGTGTGATCAACTTACCAAAAGGCAGAATTCAGTGGTGGGTTGAGTTACTTGCAAAGTGGGTGCTACAGTGGTTTTGGACATACTTAAGGATCAAGACAATGCTGTAAATAAGGGAGGTCAGTCTGCTTCTTAAAAGGAATTTGAGATAGAATGTGAAAATTATAGAGGCAAGGAGCAATGAAATGTGGATATGTTGCATTTTTAACTTCATTCACAACTTACCAGTGTCCCACCTTTTATCCATTTCCACAGCCTTACGACAGCTTGCCTACCTCACAGACTTGTTTCTTTCAACTGAGGCTCCCACCTTACTCCAGTCAACTAATCATGGCAGAGCGTTTGCGCTATGCAATCAATAATTGCAGGTCTATAGACATGGACAATTACATGCTCTCCCGGAATGTGGACAATGCAGAGGGCTCAGACACAGATTATTAACATTCTGTGAACAAAATCATCTTCCTTTTACTACAAATATTGCCCTAAGTCCAATTCATCGTTGACATAATTTTACAGTAACCATAGATGTTTTAGGAGTATAAAACCAGATCTTATTAGATGGTGGCCACATTTTAGTTACTCTAAATGTAACAAAAAATTAGATGTTTTTATTTTTTTGTGATTGTAAAAAGAGAAAAGGAAAAACAAAAAAGTATGATTGGTAAGTTTTTTCTCCTTTTTTGGTCACTTTTGATAAGTTTGCATGGAGACATTTTGGTGCATTTTTGTTGAGAATAGTACATTTGTAAGCCCTCCCAGTGAACATGAAGAGTTGTACATTGTGTATAATTGTTCATTAGCCAGGACAGTTTTACATGAATATTCACATATTTATTTTGTTTTAATTTGAATTGCCTGTGCAGGGTTCCTTCTGCAGAGAAAAATAAAGCAAATTCAAGACTCGGTTGCTTGTATGCATTTGTGAACTGTGGTTGGTTTACTCAGGCTTCATACTTTTATATTTTGTCTCAGGAAATTATAGTCTCACAGTGTTGACATTATAGTCTCACAGGGTATGACATTTGAAGCATCTTAGAGTGTTTACCCTGCCAGACTGTGCTGCATAGCCCTGTACTCTGCCTTCTCCTGGCTCGAGGCCCTGGCTGGTCAGGTGTACTGCTCTTCATTCCTTGTGCAATACAAGTTCATGCTGTGCTTGGTTCCTTTTTGCTTTTCATTTAAACATTTTGCTCCTCTGGAGTAGCTGTTGACAGTTAACAGCATTCTGGCACCTTGATTCAGAAAACTTCAAATATTTTGAACAAAATAATAGTATTTTTCAATGGATATACTGATGTAGTTGATTCCCGCTCAGAGGAAAATTAGTCAAGGCTGTGGATTTTATTCACATTTTTAGTTCTGCCTTCAGTCTCATTTTGTTGCAGCTGTAACTATTGTAATCAGCATGGTTTGGCTTACATGGTGATTGATGTTTCAGTTTGGTTAGGACTGCATGAGGAGTCTCCTCTGTGCCTTAGGAAAGTGCTGGACAATAGATAATTGCTCACTGTCTCTATGAAACACATTGCTGATGTCAAGCTACAAACGCTGCTTGGTGTTCAGAGCAGGATGTACCTGGGGGAGGAAAAGGGGAGAGACTGTCCCTAGTGAGTCAGAGCTGCTCTGCTCCCATTTCCCCCAGCCTCTTCCTCCCTCACCTCCTTGGGAAGATGCTGTGGGGACTGAAAGCTGGTGAAAATATTTATTATTGTCATCTCAGCTGGGGCAAGACTGGTCTGAGTCAGGAGTGTAGGATAGAAATTCCTGTTGTTTTCTCTCATATGTCTGTTGTTAGCAAGCACTGATAGGGAAGTTTCCTGGCTGTCCAAGACTGAGCTGCTGTATTGCTGCCAGTGCTCAGAGGGAGGGCTTGGTAAGCTGTAAAAATTTGGAAATCCGGGTTTTATCTGGTGACATTCTCTCAGTTAGGACTATTTGTTGGGTCTTGAAAAAGGCAAAAGCCTAGCTATGATCAAAGACCACACTGCAGTGAAACATCTGAGGGGGGGATCAGGAGTTGGGGGAAGGAGGGGGTCTCAGGACTCTGAAATCAAGACTTGGTTTCCTGCCTCATTGTGTATTAGGTTTCAGATTGGACTGAGATGTTGGTGTCCCATCACTGTGTTGTGAGGATGTATAGTCACATGTTGGCCTAAATGTGTAGGTTTAATAGGTAAAAAATACAGTATTTAAATAAATGGGGAAACTGTTCTATTAAGTCCTATATTACTGCCTACTACTGCTGTACTACAGACACGTCATGGATGTGTCTGATCTGGTGGCACTGATTTGTCAGCCTGTTTCAATCAGCACAGAAAGTAATAGAACTGTGCCTAAAAATGCCAGTTTTATATGGACTGTGCAGTTTGCTTTCTGGATAATGAAGATCTTTTTGGAGGCAGTTAACAGTAAAATCAGAGGGGATGTTGATTAAAGGTTTATGCCTGATGGAACTTTAATGGCTTGGAACTAAAGACCATAGACATGTTTCCATCCTTCCATAATACCCGAAGTAAAATGTCATTGTTTTCTATACTCAATTTTTAAATTGGATTGTGAAGTAAGAAAATTCATTAATGATGCTGAAAAAATGTATCAATACAATTGTGTTCAGATTTTACCATGTCATGAACAAATACCCCCATTCAAGGAGGGGAAGAACAAAGTAATCAGAGCATTGTTATACAAATAGGCAAAGAAATCAAGTGCAGAGTGTCTGAAGAACCCTTTTAGCTCTCTAAAAGAAAATTAAAAAAACAAAACAAACCACAAGCCCCACAAAATACGCCCCCAACACCCACCCCCCCCCCCCCCAACCCCGTCCTGGTAGAAAACTGGCAAAAAGGCTTAAGTAATGTGTAGACAGATGCAAGTGTGCTTTCAGATCTTGTAGCTGCTTGAAAATCTGTTCTTGTAATGCCTACAGAAACCTGTCTTTCACCACAGAGTGCTGGGAGAGCTGGTGGCACAAGGAGGTCTTTGCTTGCTGCCCTGACTGTATAAATTCATACCTTGTTTTGGCTTGTCAGCAGTGTGTGGAACTGCTGTTGTGTATCCAAGGCAGGAGTTGTGTCACCTTCCCAATTTCACATCACAGTAAATTTGTTCAGCTCAGCAATGTCCTTTGCTGGATGAGGATTGCTGTTTGTTCTTATCTGCACTTGCAGTTTTCTTCCTTACCTTGTGGTGCATAAAGGCCTTACTTAAACTCTAGGAAAGTGTTAATGAAATACCAGTTTTACAGTGTCCGTGCTGTTAAGTATCTCTAAGTAATGAAGATGCAATCGTTTATTTTCCTCATTGGTTTTCTGGGTGGGTGTTTCTTACAGATGCTCATAGAGATCAAGTATTTCTCTAGAATTGCAGCATTGTTTGACTAAGTTGCTGTAATGCTGTGATCTATTTCTTAGCTCAGCCAAATTAGAGAGTACTGTGGATCACTGAACAGGATCGGAAGGAGAAGTAAGTACATTCAGTTATGTTGAGAGTTGCAAAGTCCTCTTCGGTGTCAAATTTCGTAGATGGTGGCATAGTGTCAAAAGCATGTAAAAAAAAGTTTCACTTCCAGATAGCAGAACACCATGCAGGAAAGGGACAGCCTTGTGCTTTGAGATGAAAATAGGTACTGGTTTTGTACTTTGCAGTTAGAAATGGGTGTTTATATAGAGCTGATCTGTACTGTGTTCCTAATCTAGCATTTAAAGCTACAGGCTGTTAGTCCCTGTCTTTTCTTGTGGGTTAGTTCTCTCAATTAGCACATGTTCATATTGCACTTCCTTTAATGTCAGCTTTAAAAAATAGCTTGGTGCATCTTATAATATGAAAGTACCTCATGCAGAGGGTCAAACTGTGTTTTGTGTGCCTTGAATCCATGCTTTCCTCATGAAATAAAAAAAGCCTGGTAAATTAGCTGCCACTGTTAATCACTGAGAAAGTGCTGGTCGTCAGTACTCTGCTTTTGCTAGAAATACCTTTCAGGGAGTGGTTATCCTCCCGAGTGGATGGAACAATTGTCTGGATATACCTTTTAACAGAAGTTTGTTAATCACTCTTGCCCTGCAATTTGTGAAAATCCAGCAATGACTCATGCTCTCTCTGCTGTGGCTTTATGCCCTTGCCTATTACATAAGGAGTTTTGAAAGTGCAGAGTCCAGTCTGAACTTTGAGACCCAGTGGGAGGCTCTTCCTTAATGTTTGTGTTCTCAGGTCCCTGTGTGACTCATTCTGCCTCAGTTTACTCTGTGTTTCTTCCATGCATTCAGTGAAACTTGCCATCAGACTTACTGCACCATGTCAAACTACTGTTAAACTTTCTTAAAAGTCCATAAAATTTATTGAACTCCATCAAATTATTTGGCCTTAATAAACACAATGCTGCTTTCCTCTTTCTGAGTGAGGTGCACCTGCAGCAGGAGGGTACCAGAACTGCAGTTCTCAGCAGGTCTGGCATTTTGTGACAGCAATGCAGTGTTTTCCAGTTTCAAGGAACAACAGAGAGCAAACAGTTTTTTCCTGAAGCCCATCTAGGAGGAGATGCATGCATTTTGCCAGTACACCCTTTACAAAACAACAGGTTTTTGGACTTGACCAGAATCCATGGAAGTAGCCACAGTTCACTGCTACCTCAGTGAGGTAAAATACCCACACTGATTATTTTGCTGCATTCAAAGCTGAACCAATCTTCTTGATGCTTTTTTAAGTATCACCTTTTTTTCTGGCTTACTGTCTGGGATCATGTTAGCACTTCTCTCTGCTCTCAGCATTACTGAAGGACATTTTTCCCTGACTCTCTCTAGCCCAGCTTGTGTTACATTGCGGCAGAAATCCACATGAAGTGTTTGCAGTGATACCCCATGGAGGGTCACTGCCTTCAGGGTGTGGTCAGTGATCCGCACACAGTTCTCCAGTTTGAGGCTCTTCAGATTTGAGCAGTTCTTGAGAAGCTGCAAAATGCAGTCATCTGTAACGTGGCCACATCCAGAGAGGGTCAGAGACAGCAGATTTGGACATCTGAAAGCAGGATGGTGACAGGTGAGACAGCAGAAATAAATCATAGGGCTTGCAGAAGCAAATAGCATCAAGAATAAATTATGAAGGCTGGAAAAATGTATCCTCTTCATCAGGAGGGCCAAAGAGGCACAAGTAGGTGAGCGTGCATGTAGGTATTAATGTTCAGCTTAACTAAATGCAAAGCTTACCTCCTTTGCTTTTTCTGTAGCAACATTTCTATTTCAGCTGGCACAGGGGCATGCAGAGGCCTATTTGAACTGCAGCTGCATCATTTTTTCTTCAACAGTTAGATGGTGCTGTGCTTCTCCGGGCACAAACAGTGGAGACCCAGTAGAGAGGAGATTCATTTCAGGATGAAGTGAAGGACAATTGAGAGACTGCTGTGCAGACATGCTGAGCATGAGCAAGTAAGGCACTCCCATGCTTCATTTTCAGGAATTACAGATATATTTTATCTCCTTGGATTTAGTGAATAGGTGCCAGCTGCTTCCTAAAGAGTGTTGATGTTCAAACCTCAGAGAGCTCTTAAACTTTCCTTTGAGTCACTGAAACTGGTAACTCTATTGTTATAAACAATGATGCAGCAAATGAAAAAAGCTTTTTCTTGCTGCTTGAGTAAGCCTGAGGAAGTACAGAAAAGGCCTGTCCCCAGTGGGGTGTTGATGCTGCACAGGAGCTGTCCTGGAGCAGCTGTCCTACAGCAGCTGTCCTGTGCTGAGCAGGGCCCTGTGCAGCAGCCTACAACAACCTGTGCCATGTCTGGCTCCTGGCTCAGCCCCCTCTCCAGGCAGTAGCAGTTCGGCTCTTTAGCTAAACAGAGCATCACACACAGGTCTGTGTTAACGTTGCTCTCATGAGGCCTCTAGACAGAATTTTTTTTAACTCTTCTGTTTTCTGTTAGCAGGTGGAGGAAAGAGCTGGCAGCAGTCAAGAAAGGCTCTAACAGAATAAAACTACTTCAAACTCAGGAAGAAAAGCTAGATACTTAATTTGCATTTTTCCTTCTACACAGTGCTGGGAATTTTGACAGGGAATACTTTCAATGGGTTGCAGCAAAAAGGGGCAGGACCTTGTACTATCCTTCTTAGACACACATATCCTGATTCCTCCTTAGTTAATCCAGATTTTTATTAATTGTTCTAGAAGATTTATTTCAGAAATCTGGCACTTGCAATTTAATCCCTTTGTTGAAGCTGCTTTTCAGTTCTTGTTTTGAGATTGCACTGCTGCTGGCTCTCACCAACACACTCTGTCCTGTCACTATCCCGTAATTTATTGGGTTCAGTTGTTCCAAAGATGAGGGCTGGCTGTGGCACAGGTGCACCATGTCAGCGAGGCACTGCCATGGCCCCTTGGCTCTGCTTTGGGACCAAGCCAGCCCTGGTGTTCACCCACACACAGCAGCACTACCCTGTGAGCTCAGTCATTGTTCTGCTCCTTCCTCCGAGCTGCCTTGCTGTGCACCCAGAGCTGCTTTTCCATGGTGGCATTTCTCTTCCCTCACTGCAGTTTAGAAGCAGGTAGAAGTTAAAACTTCAGTGTAATAGCAATATTTATTTCTTAGACTGAACTAAAGCTGACACTTAGTAACATGTTAATTGAACTTGGCGGTAATGAAGTGTTCACTTTTTGAAGCCAGTGCTCTGCTCCAGGCATCCCCAGACTCTGCCAGAATGGTGCAGTTCAGCTTAGCAGCAATGTGGGAGGCAGGAGTGCACTTTCCTGTATTAATAACTAATTCTTAAAAAAAAGGCAAACGTAGACTTAAGGGAAATCTATATGAAGTATCCACCATTGCCACTATAAAATGAACTTACATTACACTAAAGTTGTAAAGGCAAAGCAGTCATGTACTTCATCCTCCATTTCAGGCAAGGGCTATGGAATATTTGAAATAACTTTCATTTCACTCATCTCAAGGCAGTTACTGCACACTCATGCCCACAGAACGTACCTGTTGCAAACGTCTAGTAAAAAATCACTGACAGTGTCCTCATGCCTCTTACAGAAGTCTTTCTGGAAACTGTTTTTCATCCAGTCCTCAGTGTTGCACACCTTGACTCTCTCTGAATACCAGCAGATGGATAAGTGTTTCAAAGCAGGTCCCAGGAGAAAATTATCCTTCTTTAGTTCCATTGGAGAATGAAAGTTCAACAGAGACCACAGTAAAGGATCCTGAAACACTTCTAGCAACTTGTGACATGTTTTTGCTAGATTTTTCCTACTGTTTTTGTCCAGAAAGGAGAAGAGATGTAAAAGGCAGTCCCGGTTGAGCTGGGTTATGTGCATTGCCTGGCAGCAGTGGCAGAGTCTCCTGGCCTCGTGGAGTAACAGCAGTGCTGGAAGGAGCTTGCACTCACCAGGAGCCTGTTGCACATATATGGTTGTGGAATGGGGTTTATTTTTGGCTAACAGCTGGTGCAGAAGCTCAGAACAGGGAACGGGAAAGAACCATGTATGCAGCTTGTGCTTCCTTTGTCCAAGGGAATGGAATGGGCATGTAAAACTTGACTGTAATGAAATGCTTCCTTAAAAGGGATTTTTTTTTCCCTTGTAGATGCTCCTGAAGTTTAGCAAAGTTCTTGTGCTGAGTTACTGCAGTGGGGTGAGGCTACAGCTCAGTAGCTACAGCTGCCAGGCGTATCTTTGTCAGTGTTTCCCTTTCAGATTTGGCTTTCTGAGCAGCACTTTAATTTTGCAGTGTACAACACTTCTACTCTCTATTTGTTCATTGATTTTTCTGAGGTTGCATGTTTGGTACATGTTCAAGGACTGTCACATGGATAATGGAACGTTCATAAAACAGTTTTTTAGAAGGAGCTGAAACATCCTGGGGGTGCCTTGAAGCACACACAGTCTGCTGTTCAGTTTACAAGCCTCAGAGGTAGGGGCAGTTTCCTGCCCAGTTATTTGAGGCTGATCTGTGATTCTATAAACAAAGCTGGCTGTGTCCCCACCTTCTGCAGGAGGGAAGCAATGACACACAGGCAGCCACACATGGGAACAGCAAGGCTATGTTTAGTACATTGTGGGCTTGTGCTTTTAATAGATGTCTTCTGTTGGCCTGAGTTTTTCAGGTTTGGCTGTTCTGGTTTGGTAGGCTTAGTTCCATTACCACAGAAACCTTTCTTCCAGCCTTTGGTAGAAAAAGGAGATACAAAAGTGGTTTTCCAGGTTGAAGTATCTGTTGTACAGTAATCAGAGAAAACATTGCAGAACATTGTTCCTAAAAGAAAAATAAAGCTACAGCAAGGGCAGGTTGGAATTGAAAGCAATAAGCATCCCTTTCACTCTCCTGCTTGTGAATCAAAAATGCTTGAGATGAAGGTATTCCTTAATCACCTTCTGCCTGGTGTTAATACAACAATAAATACATTCAACAAACCCATAAAAAGTTACAGCAAACAGCACTGGGGGAGTTTTTGAAGTGGCCTGCACACAAATAGTAGCTGTGAGACTTTATGTACCTATGACATTTTGATTAGGAGTGTTAGGTCCCACAAGGTTGAGTGGGACCCAGTTTTACCTCTTCCTTCTTAACCCGAGAATGCAGTTTAAAATTCAACTCTGAAAAACAAGATCTCAAATTTGTTTGTAGTCTGCAACAATCATGATTTGAGGAAGTGCTTGAGTAATGTGTGTGTCTGAAACACAGCTGGCAAACACAAAGAAATGGCAATTCTTTCTGCTTCATTAGTTAATAACTTTCTACTATATACAATAAGCTGTGTTTAACAATTGCCAGTTTTCTTGGGTTTATATGCTTGGTCATTTAATCTTTTCTTTGAAATGATAAGGCGATTGCTGTTCTCCCTCCCCCAGAAACAGCTCTGGTCAGTGCCACAAAAGGGACAAGAAGATTTCACATACCAGGTAATACAGTTCACTGAAAAACAGCAATTTAAAAGGCGTGCCTGCAGGTGTTGTTCTTCGTTCTCATATTAGCATTCTCAACTCTCAAGAACTTACCTTTGTTTTTGAGCAGTTGAGACTTCTCAGAGTTACACATACAGGAATTTCATTTTAAAGAATATTAATTTTAAAATCCTCCCAAATTAACAACACATCAACAATCCATCAGAGTTGAATGACAAGGATGTTCTCTTGCCAGACAGAGGGGACACACCACAATCTGACGTAAAAATTACAGCTGTTGGGTGACAAGGCATTTAAAATGGAATGGCATGTCCTCTTCGGGGTTAGGTGCTAAGTTTGGTGGAGGTGTTACAGAGTTAGGAACATTGCAATTGCTTTATTTTGCTATATTTTCCCAGAGCAAGGTACAGTACTCTGCCATTTGTGTTCAGAGGACATACACCAATGTTCCGCAAGCCTGTAGAAGGACAAGAGAAGTTTCATTTTCTAAGGAAAGGAGACACTTTAATGGCACATTTTCCATAAACACACAGTGTGATAAGATATAATTCCCATTCATCCTGGAAATGCTCCAGAAACACATAAGATGAGCACAGTCAGTAATCCTCACTGAAAATTACACTGAAAATTTTAATGGTAAACAATTACAACTATGGCACTACAGTACTTCAGAATATCCTAAAGCACGTTGGAATCAGCTGTCGAGGTGCCCATTACCTCATCAGTAAGACACAGACACATCAGTAATGAAACATTGCTGGGGGAGCTTCTGAACACCATGTGTTACACTTTCCATTGATTTAGTAAAATCTTCATAAATGGCCTCCTGCTTTTGATACAAGTCCACTGTCCCTGCCTGTCTCAAACTTTTAAACTCTCCTCTCTTGCTGACATTTAGGAGCTGGACATTTTGCAGTTTTGATTGACATAAATCTGGGCTCCAGTTGTATATGTGGCTAAACAATCACTAACAAAAGAACAGCCTTTGATTGGACACATTTTGGTGAAAAAGATGCAAGTCTTTGAACTGCAGAGAACAGTTGCTGCTTGCAGAGCAATCTCAAGCAAGAAAAAAAATTCTTGCTAGCTAGCATGTACTATGATAAGCAGTAAGTAGAAAAGAAACATTTGGCTTAAATGAAAGAGATATTTCCCCCCCCACAAGCTAGTAGATAAATATAGGATATACAAGCTAGGTTAAAAAGGTAATACTAGGCCAGGTGCAGTATATGTTACTGGTTCAGTGCTCAGTTACTTTTTTTTTTTTTCAGACACCACACTGAATAGAATACAGTGGATAAGCAAAGTTCTCCACCAGGAAGAGAAATACTTGTGTTGCCACAACAAACTGTTCATACTGTCCATCAGGGTTTGCAGCGGGAGAAAGTTAAATTAGGAAAGGATTTACAATGTACTTGTTCCAGCAAAGCATATGGCTGAGTTCTGAGCAGCACCTGCTGCAAGGACAGCTTGCTGTGATTGCATCGTGTTCCCAGGCTGGCTGCACACAGCCCTGCTGGAGACACCACTACCCAGGAGCTGCGTGGAACACAGCAACTGGGACTGAAAGAAAATGCTCAACTGAGAACACAACTCTGACCCAAACAATTGCTGACAAGTAGAAGTTGATTAAAATAAGTGAATGTTGCTGAAGATCACAAATTTAAATTTCCAAAAATACAGAAAGGCACATTTACATCACTGTTTTGCAAGAACACTGCATATACACCTGACTCTGGTCAGTTCAACTGCTGCTGGCCCAGAGATAGTTGTGTATTTAAGCTTGGCATTCTCAAAGGTAATTTCTAAAGAAATCTGGTCCAAGCAGCATGCAGAGAAAACACAGCTAGAGGTGGCATCTGCACAGCTCCTTGTGAGCAGCAGGAAGGGCAGGAATGTGGTACAATGCTTGACCTTCCCCATTTTCTGCTTGTGTGAGTATCAGCAACCTATTCTCATTTATTAGAAGAAAGACTCTGCCTGTAAGGAAGGGAAAGTGACAAACTATCTACAGTTTAAAGCAATGACAAGTTCTGTTTATTGTTCAACTTAAGACAACATCCTTGTAAGTATGTCACTCTATCAAATTACTCTATAGTCTTAACCTGTGTACATATTCAAAATGCATTAGCTATGCTGAACGATTTCTGCAGTTTTAGATAAACCAGGAAAGGGAAAGATTTGCTTTAAGATTCTGTGACAAAGCTCTCAAGAATGGCCCTGTACCAGATGCCTGACTGTGATTTGTCCTTACCCTTGCCTGTGTACAGCCAGCAGGACCAGGGGCAAGGCACTGCTGTGCACTCCCTGTGCTGCAGGCTGCTCTGGGCTCTGCTCCACGCCTCCCCTCCACGTCCTTCAGGGCCATTAACTAAAACAGAACTCATAGCTGGAGTTCTTGTGTGCTTTCAGCCAACTGCATTTTCTATTAACACAAGTAAGAGCTGCTGTTTGGTGGTGGGACTCTGCATGAACTATATTCTCCTCTTAATGAGCTTTCAGGAGCATCCAGCTCCTTGTTTGGCACAAGGGAGACAAAGGTCTAGCCAAAGCTAGAATGGATAGACTGAGGGAACAGATGTGAAATGCAACATGTCTCAAATTTCATGTTTTCTGTCAGATTCCTGGCTTTTGCAGTAGTGGTTTTCCTGTCTGGCTTTCCCATCATTATAGCTGACTTCCACTTATCAGCAGTAGAGCTAAAGTGGTTTGGGTTTTTTTTATCATGGTCTTTCTTCATTACATAACCAGGTTTTAGAAACTGCACCATGCCTCTGGTGTTCACCTACAGAGTGAACAAAAATGCCACCCTGGGCCAGTGTGTAAATGCAACAGCAGCTCCCTGAGCTCAGGCTCCCTGAGCCTGCTCCAGTGACAAGCACACACGGATCAGCCTCTCCTCTCTGAGGGCTCTGCTGTGAGAGACTGAGAATTTGAGTTTGCATTTGAACTGATAGAACAATTCCATGCAAAGCACCTGCAACACCCTCTGTCTCCTGCTTCCAAGTGAAGTGTAGCCATGGAGCTGAGCTGCATTTAGACCTATGCCTGTTCTCACAAACCCCAGTCCTTGGGGCTTCCCATTCCTGCCAGGAACTAAGGCATTCCACTTGGGATTCTGCTACCAGGAAGTCACCTCATTCAAGTACATAAGTGTTCATGATCAAATTTCAAGAAGACAGTCTAAACCAAGAGATGTCTAATGCAATTCAGGTTCAGTTAAAAAATCATAAAGCTATATGTAATTCAGACAGGTAATTTTAAGATAATTGTTTCAAATTTGCAGGGGGTAGGGGGCAGAGCATATCTAAGCAGTACTTGAATTAAATTGCAGTATTGATACAATTGGACCAACTGTTTATTTACAATGATTGCTCAAATTCCCCAGCCTGAATACACACCAATATAGCAGCAATTACCTGTCTATTTAATTATGCCACATCACCTCTCTTCTGCAGACAAACAGCATTGGTCAGAGGTCACTGTTTAAATTTCTTGCACGAGGGAAAACAGTATGTGCAACACAATTCCTTGATTTAAAGAGATTAAATCATCTACGTAACAGGACTGAGAACAGCATGAAGTTGTATTGCTCTTCGTGACCAAAAGCACATTTATCTTGCTTGAAAGGAGGGCAGAGTTTTTTTGATGTAAATGTGCCTTTAGAAAGTGAGAACTGAAAACATTAATATAAAAAAGTCAAATAACTATTTCATGAAACTATATATATAAAAATCGAGTTATCACAACTAAAGCAGCAAATCAAAATCTGCTGAGGTTTTCTGGTATAACTAAAAAAAAGTTAGTTTGTGTCCAAGTTCAGTAAGTCAAATGCTACCATTGACACAACAAAACAAAAACCCACAAGAGGAAATTGCAAAGTGCACAATGAAATTAATAAGTCTTGGATCAAGTATTTATGGAAAAATGGAAATGTTTGTCCGGTGGACTTGATAAGTAAGAATGCAAAGGAGGTATTAAAGTTTCTCTGCTCCAGGCTTGGCTTGGCGCTCCACGTAGAAGAGGATGTAGGCCTTGGCCTTACCCACGGTCTCCTCGTCAGTCAGGGTTACAGTACTGTCATTGAAGTGGAACCAGCGGCCCTCGTGCGCCGCATATGCCGTGTAGTGGCCAGAGCCAACACTGTGGGGCAGGCAGAGGGACAACAGTCAGAGACACACCTCACTGAGGCACCTTCTCCTGCCAGCAGCCTGAGGAAGGAAGGTACTCACAGCCCTACAGAGCAGATGCTTCTCTTTTTGAGCTGTGGGGCTCAAACTTCTCCAAATCAAAGTTTCACAAGAACACACTGTCTTGTCCCTTCTGCTGTTACTCTCAACAATCTGTCCAGGGCTGGGAAAACTTAAAAGACTCCCAGTAACTTTACTTCAAAATATGCCCAGCGCCAGCCCTGGGGCATGCCTGTGAGCCTTCACTGCAGGAAAGGTAATGGTGATGATCTCTTTCACCATACACATCTTTGGGCTGCAGTTGTTCCAAGCATGCTCACACACTTCTTTAACATAAATGCAAATATACTTTCCAACAAAGGAAAAAATAGCCCTGTTTTGTGGTAAGAATGTCAAAATGAGGCATTAATTTCTGAAGGTCCCCTTGACTCCTCCTCTTGGTGAAGGGCTTTTCATTTGTAGAGGCACTAGACTGTTTTTGTTTCATCTCACACATGTAGTCATTAACCCCAAAGACTGCCAGGGGGCATTCACAGATCTGACTCTATTGGATCTGTCAAAATTAATTCAGTTGAGCTCCCTGCCAGTTTATAAACTACAGCTTATTTCCCCCAATTAAAATACATGCCCTAGGGACAGAAACCCCTCCATTAACACTGGGAAAAGGTGTGTGGCAGGAGAACAGGCTGGCTCCATGTACTCACCCTGAGCCATGATGCACAACCACAGCCACGAGGTCATAGAGGCAGCTCTCTGGGCCACTGTTTTCAGGCTGTGGTAGGAAAAAAACAGAAAACTCTTCAAATCTCAGTAGTACCCACTGTAATTAGTAATAAAGACATACGTCATGGAACAAATTCCTTCAGGAGGCATCAACAGGTTGTCTTACCTCTAACAAGTAGCATTTCATGTCTAGGCCTCGCAAGGGAAACTCAACATATGTGTCAACTTTGTTTCTCAGATATGCTGTCCAGTGAAAGCGTTTCAAGTGTAAGCATAGCACCTAGAGGGGGACAGTTACAAAAGGTGTGTAAGAGGAGGGGGCTGAACTCTATGCTGGACACTGCAATAGCCATGGAAGGAAGAGGTCTTGGTTGAACCATTATTTCCTTTGACATTTTGTCATTTCCCATGCTTATACAAACCTTTGGTAGTTTCTGAATCCAGAATTTTTTGGTGGACTTCTGTTTCTTTTTGCATTTGTGACACATGTACAGCTCTGTCTCATCAAGTTCTTCCAGGTCTGTAAAACTGCGAAGACAATCTAGAAAAAGCAGATACATTAAGTGATTTTTGTAATATGAAATACAACAAATACAGCAATACAGGTGCACTCATCTGCTGCAACCATACTAATTATATCCATCTGAGCACCAAAAAAGCTGTGTAATAGTGTTTTAATATAATGGTGTAACACACAACCTTCCGTGTTCCTGCTAGAAGTAGTTTTAAAAAAAAAAGGGCATTCACAAAATCCCTGTCTTCCAAACAAGATTTTATCCAACATTCAAGCACTACTGCTTTCAAACAAAGATAAATTACTTTCTAACATAGAATACTCAACTTTTAAAGCTTGTTTGGCTCTAGATACAAAGTGAACAGACACAACAGCATTTTGTTGAATATTTCATGATTTTCAGCAATTCTGTTCACAAATCTGTAAAAACTAACATCCTGTAAAAACCAAGGTCAATAACAGCACTGCTGCCCAACCTGCTGGACTGCATTGATGTGGTTTAAATGCAGAACTCCCAAGAGCCACCCTCACTGTGGGCATGGGCACATACTTCCAAGGACAGAGCCCCAGCAAACACCCACTGCAGATGAGTAGCTGGGAAGAGTGAACTACATTAGAAATGCTCCAGCCAGAAAGAAAATCCTTTTAGGCCTGGTATGATTTCATTAGCCAGGCATTCTTACCTCGTAGCGTGCACATTGGTCCATTCTCCTGGTTTTTAGTACGTTTATTTCTGAACTGACTTGGAATATCTAGCGAAAGGTCTAGAAAAGCAATGATTTAAAAAATAAAATTAGAACTGAATAGGAAAATGCCTGGTCTTTTCAGGTTGAAACTCCAGGTCTGTCATCTGACATCTAAATATATCAAACTTCAGATTTAATTTTCTGCTCTAAGTCACATGGTATTTGGAACACAAGAGGCAGCACCTTACCTAGAAATGGGTCAAACTTTCTAGATTCAGTCCCACATATTAGGCAGTTGACTTCATTTTGAAGAATGCCTCCAAAAATGGCAGTGACAACAGTAGACGCTCCATTTCTAGACAAACCACATCAGAGAAATACAGTCAGCCAGAAAGCCTGAGCTCAATTCCCAACACCTGTTTGGTGCTCACACTTCCCAGTGCCTGGCCAAGCCCATGGAACAGGGACTGGGTGCTCCAGGCAGAATGGGCACTGCAGCTGCTCAGGGGCACATCACACATATGTGCTGCCTACCCTGCTTTATCTTGGACCTAAAGGAAGGGTGAACTGGGGGGCTCTAAGCAGATGCTCCACCTGTCAGTGTTGTGGTGCAGTTGGGTGCATTTCTATAGTGCAGCTGTATCTGACACTCACACAGGTTCAGGATTTTAACCCTGTAATTAAGACTTTATCTGAAACAAAATTTATTTCTTCTTAGGTAGGTCAAGCATATTTTTGTTTTAACTCTACACCCTTTCTTACATGTGCTTTTAATCTCTTTGAGCACATTTCTGCACTTCATTGCCAACAACAGCTTAAGTTGCATTAAGACATGGTAAACAATGTGCAAGATCAGCATTGTTCTCTAAGCTTTCATTACTCTCCTACTGATTTTTTTTTAAAGCAGATTATGTAATGGATCTGCTTTTCACAGTCCAATTTAAAAAACACACAAAACAAATTTTAAGTTACGTTATTATACAACACTAAGGCTTGCAGAAACCTGTGTTCCTTGCCTGCACTCCACCTACAGCTTTACAGCTCAGCAGGAGGAAATAGCTGCTCAGACGGTGCACAAGAAGAGAGCATTCACAGCCCATTTATTACTTTACTGGAAGTATTAAAGTGCCCTCAGCAGAAGGGCAGCTTACCCCACCTCACTGTGCATTTGAACAGCCCTTCTCAAGATGAATTTACAGTAGATAGGCAGGGAACAAAGGTTAAATTCTCCTTGGATTTTGACATCCAAAATACAAAACAAAATCGGTTTAGATTTCAAAAACATCAATTCTACAAACATTTTAAGATTCTTCTGGGGGATTTTTAAGCACTAGCAACACAATATAAATGCAGTAAAGAGCACAGGCTGAACTCTATGCTTTCCCTAACAAAGCATCTATAAAACCCTGCATCTCAGGCCTGCTTACTCTGTCTGTCCTAATCAGTATAGAAGGGAAAGCTTGAATTCAAGTCTTCTGTAGGGAATCAAGGACTTAGGGACCAAATGTGCAGGCTGATCTGACAACTTTCCTTCCTGAAGCAAATAAAAGGTTTCTTTCTTGTGAGAGTTTCAATCTGAGAGAAAACACAGCTAGGACAGAGGTCAGAAAAAACAGTCTTGAGAAGTACAGGAAGAGGAGTGAAACACCCAAATTACACCCATTTCAAGGTACACAGTAACATGAAAAACAAAATTATGCAGGAAAAAAAGCACTAACTGTAACTGTCAAGTGATACATGAGATCATCTGCAGGAAAACTCACTTCAAAAGTTCTAACTGTGCTACTCAGTCACTAATCCAGGAGGTCTGCTGACAATTTAAACATCAAAATCCTTGGCTGTCATTTTTGCTCCTGCAGCATTCAGGCTGTCACCCTAAGACAATGATACTGTCTGGGCCGAAGAAAAAATTCTATGAGCTATAGAAAATACAGTTTTTTATTTCTGAAAGACTAGTTAATTAAAATGTCTTTACAACTTTGCCTCTGTGATGAAAACTGCTGATATAAATAAGACACTTCCTTTTGAAAGGACACAGATCCTACAGAATGCTCATCTTTATAACCTGCAGTTATGCACTGCCTAAAGTCACAAGCACTGAAGAAAACTTAAAGCAAGGAACCCTGAATCTGTAATTTCAGAGCGACCACATGCAGACCCACGCAAAGGCATGAAGGCTTTGAAGAAACTAAAACCCACTTCTTACATGCAACATTTGTTGCTTGCAGACAGGTTAGAACTCTCTTGCAAGATTACTGAACGTGAAACACCGTTGAAGCCACCCTGGAGTTCCAGGTGTAGATGGTCCAAAAGGTAACGCATGAATTCGTGGGCATCCTGTTGCTGGTATCCCCTTAAAGAGAAAATGGAACAACAAAATTGCTTTAGAGGCAACACACAGCAAGCACCAGGGTCACAGGAAAAAGCCTTTGCTTGTTTAATCATACTGAGCAGACTTTCCATCCACACTTGATAGCAAGAAAGATTTCCAAGTAGCCTCTGGAAAGGTGCAGCAATGTCCTGACAAATTACAGGATTTTGACTTTGCAGCTCGTGCTCTCTGCATGCCTCTTGTGAGACTGGAGAAACCTTTAAGAATATACAGTTCAGATAGGAAGAGAAAGCAGCAGGGAGCAGCAGACACCTGCCACATGCTCACACACTGGGCCTAATGGAGCTGCCATGCTGTTATCTGGCCTCACCAGCCCTACCTGTGCCAGGGGCACCCCAGGACTGTGTCCCTGTTAACTGAAATACACAATGGATGGCAGCAGTGGCTTCTCCTCTTGTCTCCTTTGGTACTGTCTGTGATTTATGCCTCAGTAGAACTGCTTTGAATCTCATTCAGACAAGGCACTGTTTGTCCCTGCTTTGAATTGGCCACAGATTAGGGTTGTAAGATTCAAAAGAAAGACACCACAAAATGTATTGTTCATGTGGGATGCAGAGTCAGTATTTCTCATTCAGTCCCTGATCCCAGTCACTTTGGCAGGTAGAAGTGTTTGTTTGTCTGTTTAGTCCCCTTTCCTCACCAAAGGCAGGAATTTAGTCTCTAGGTTTGTCTTCCACATGCATCTTTCAGCATCAATATGAAGTCTGAAATAATTAGGGTGAGAACACCATTTCTTCTAAGATGAGATTGACAGTCTTGCTTGGAGTTGCACACCTCCCCTGCATAACTCATTTTCTGGGAGAGGGAGGTAATGGTGGGGTATTCAGAGCATCTCTTGAGCATTTTCATTTGGTAGGACAGGGCTTCAGTCTCATATATACTGTGCCATCAGCAGCAATACTGCTCAATCCCAACTATTTCACTATTAACAAACCTTACCAAAAAGAACAGAGAAGCCATCAGGGTAAAACATGCCTTTTAAGTTAACTTAAGCTAAATCATGCATCAAATTCAACAACTGCTGTTCACTTGCCATTAAGGTGCACACTGAGACAAAGCAGGACAGGATTCATAGTGAAACACTGAAAGCTTCGTGCAACACTGACACAAGTACGTGCAGATCATTATAGGCCTAAGCTACAGAAATCCCTACAAAGCAAGAGCTGGCTTCCCCTGCACCTCCTGTCCATTCTCACAAGCTGTTTTATCAGGCCTCCCCTTTTTGACCTCACTACCCCACCTAAGTGCTGGCAATAACTGTCAGGTAGGAATGTCTGGGAGAGAAGTACAAAGGGGTTTTTAATGTGAGTGCCTGGGAGGGGGAAAGTCCTGTAAGAGTCATGGCAGAGTACCCAGAGGTGGAGAGAAATGCTAATGGACTCTGCAACAGAAACACGCAATGTGAGGCTGATGTGCTTAGTGAGGAATACAGATGCATCCTATGAGAGTATTGCTAGGAGATAATAGAATAAAAATTTAAATTTTCACCTTGTAGGATTACAGTAATGCTTTCTTCCAAACCAGCAGCATTAAAATAAATAAAGGATATCGACATATGGGCAGCACCGCCTACCTTTTACAACAGAAAACCCAGCACACAGAAACACTACTGTGCTTGAACAGGCCACAGTCCTGTACAGCCAAAAATGGGGCTTACTGTCCCAAAGTTGCAAAATATCCATTTGCTAACATAAAGTAGTAAAACTGAACTCTGCTTCAAAGCTGCACGTTAATTGTGCACAGCTTTGGATTTGCTAAGGTACCACAGGAGTTTACCAAATACAGATTTCTTCAATAATCACATAAGCAACCACAATAAACAGCCAAAGATTAAATGTATGGAAAGTCTTTGCTTCAGACACCTTTTTGACATGAAATTCCTCATAAAAGAGCTTGGCACACTTGCTCTGCAACATATAAACCTCTGGAATTGTTCCACATTGTTGGCTGTGTTCTCGGTGCATGTATTTATACTTGCATGTAAGTATGCTAATTAGAGATGCACTGTTTAAAATAAATTATGCTAAAGCCCTTCAGCAGAAAATAAAGTTACTCTGATAGTCTGCTTGTGTAACAAAACTGATGTCCATCCATCAGAATCCAATTCAAGCCCACCTCCAACATTCTTTTTCCCAGTGGCAAGAGGATAGGATATAAAGAGGATCAGTTACCAGGAAAACGGAGCACACTATTTATACAGCAGTAGACCAGCAAAACACACATCTTGCAACTTGGTATGGGACTGCAGAACTGCTCTGGCATGCAGCACAACAGCAGCCAGGGAGCAGGACCTGCACAGCAGCAGAAGAGCCCAGAGGTCCTGCAGTTGTGCCTGTAGTAACTACAAATGGCATTGTCTCCCTGCTGCAGTGTGAGGCAGAGGGGTACAGAGGGCAGCAGCAGCAGCTTCTTCTATAACTCTCCCTCTTCAGGGAGAGCAGCACTCACAGTCCTTCACTTTAACAATCCAAATCTCATTGGACTAAAACAACTGAACCATTTCCAGCTGCTCCTTCCCTGCCCCACCACTTCAAGCTCCATAAGCACATCCCAAAGTGGCTGGTGTGCTGCTAGCAGGCTGCTGGCTCAATCTTTCTTCCACACAGCCATCCATCTGCCTTCTTCCCATCTCCCAGGGAGCACAAAAAGACACAACTGGAATTTCACCATTGTTAGCTTTTACAAGGTTCAAGTAAGCACTGAACAAATTCAAGTTTTCTCCATGGATCATGTGGGAGTGGGGACCTGCTAAAAGCAGCTGACTGTATTCTCCATTTGATTTTATGAGCAGACATGCTCCCAGAAAACAGGGAATAAAAAGGGAAGAGGGAAAACCCCAACAAACAGCACTTTTTCTTTTAAAAGCCATGGTAGAATCCACAGTGCTGAAAATTTGCTTGAGGAACTTCAGGGAACAGGTTCCTCATTTGGTCTAACAAGAATTATAGAGAAGACTGTAATAGGGAAATTGGCTACAGACATAAGGAATGATGTTTGTTTGCCTATAATGTTTTGCTCACTGCTTGCAACTATTGGTATTAAACTTCCTTGATTCTCATAAGCCAAATGAAACGTAACTGGCAGTGTGAAGAACAGAATAAACAGATTTGTGTAGTTTGGGTTATTCACTGAGCAGATGTGTTCACAGCATCTTTTCAGCACTGCTGGAGATATAACAGGTAAGAGAACATCTTCACTATCTGAGAACATGAAGCAACTGTACTGGTTTTGGTTTGCCAATCTGAGTTTTTCAGTTAATGCACCAATTAATGTAGTGGGTTTAGTGGCACTCAGTGGAATTACTTATTCAATTTTTGCTGGAAGATAAGGATTAGGAGAAGAGCGAAGCAGGCTCAAAACTTTAACAGGGTATAAAGAAAACTATTAACAGAATTAAAAGAAGAAGAAATCAAAATAAACCTTCAGAACTTCTCCCTCCAACTCTTCTTTCCTTTCTCTCTGACAACATAAAGACACAATTTGGTATTTTTAGTCAGTTTATTACTTTTAAAATAATCTTCCTTCAGTTTACTTAGGGAGAGGACTCTTTCCTGCCATGTCATGGAGACTTTTTCCACAAGAAACAGTTCTTTTGTTGTTTTAATTTTCATGAATAGCAGCTGCCTGGAAATTTACAATTGTAAAGTGTATCCTAAGTTTGGCAGTTTTTTCACAACTACTACCATGGGTCATTTCAGTTCATTGGGGTGCAATTTTAAAGATGAGCTATTCTAGTATAGAGACAAAAGTTTTCTTCATCTATTTTTGGGAAACACAGGTCTCCTTCTTCTATCTCTGGGGCAAGGTTTTTCATCTCTTTCCATTCTCTATTTAAGCTTTTCATCAAATCACAGTATTGGTGCTTCTGCTCATGGTTGTGGTTAGAATGCTACAGCTCTCCAATGCATTTCTTGAGTTATAGGGAGAAAGAGTCTGATGTATTAATTATACCTTCAGCACAGCTTTCTAACAAAATTTTAGCTTAAGACTAAGGCTTTTTTTTTTTTTTTTCATTTGGGCTTTGGCTCTATTTTTTCATCAATGTTGGTGTCTTTATGTTGTTTTTTCATGTGTTTTTACACTTTTTTTTTTTTTTAATTTGGGAGAAGTGGCACTGGCAGGTTTGTTTTTAAATGGAATTTTATAGCACAGAAAGAGTTAATTTTATTTGAGCTTTGCCTTAGGAAATGGCTTTTTGTTGTTGGTCACACAATTTCTGCCAGGCAGTGCCTGCAGCATTGATTTCAGCTGTTTCTGCGCTTCTGAATGGGATTGTGTTTGCAGTGATTTCACGGAGGTGTATTTAGCTTTTTTAAGTGGTTTAACAGGGTGTCAGTATTTAAAATCAACTAGCTGATTGGTTTTGTCAGGTCTGAAGGAAGCTGTTGAGGTTTTTATAGGGAATTACTTCCGAAGTTGGTGGGTTTTTTCCTTAACTAAAAACCAAACTATGTTAAACTACAACAGCAACTTACCTTCATCACAATATATCCTAACAGGTTTCAGTGCTCCTTTGAAAGAGGTTCAGGGGCCAGGACAGGGAGACCTTGGAGAGGAACAATACTTGGGTTTACTTGGGTAACCTTCTTTTTCCCTTTCTCTTTATCATCTGTTTTGTCAGCCAATAAGCCCAAAAGGCTCATTATGCACAGGATTTTTCTCTTATAGCCTTTATATCATGTCCAGCTGGTGACTACTGTATTTTGAGAGAATCAAGGAAGTTTCAGTCATTATGTTTGCATTTAGGCCTGTAGGTGCTGTATCTTTTTAAATCTGACTACATAATTTTCTTACTGCAGCTAAGACTGGGTTCTGTCAGCACCCTGCACTTGGCACTTACCTACCAGTCAATAGTTTGGTTCTTTAGAGCACTAGCTCAAAGGTACAACTACCACTGCTCCTCATTTGAGATCTCTGTCCTCTCCTGACACTGCTACACGTGGTAGAAAGGCAGAAGGAAAAAGCAAGCACTAGTGATGAACAGAAAACTGTTGATCAAAGCAAAGACCCTTTTCAAAGCACATCTGTAGGGATACTGAAAGCTGCACAGAGTGCATCCTGTGGATGCAGCCCATTTTAGAATAGGAGATCAGCAATATGTGGTTGCAATCAAGAATATTGTTATTTTTAAAAAAAACTTACCTAAAATTTGGCATTATTTTCCAAACAACGTAAAATAAAGACTCTGGACTAAACGCAGTTTGGCTTCCTTGCCATAAAGCACAGAGTGTCTTTCTGAATTCTTCCACAAGTGAACTGCAAAGAAAGTAAGAGCTGGTGTTTAATGTGGGTTTGTGTTACAACCCTTAGAGGTTTACTTGTTCAGTGGTGCAAGCATCAGAAATCAGCTGGGTTAAGACTGTAACAACTGGATAAATATCCTTTCCAGTAGCTTCAAAGACTTTATGTCCAAAATCCTACCCATAATGTTGAAGACACACAGCTTTTAAAATTATATTTCAGATGTTCAGGACTCATGTGAACACCTATGTACTGTTTTCCATTTTAGTGCAAACTCTGCTAACATTATCCTTTTAGCACTTGCTCAAACAACCTACAGATCATCAATCACTTACTCCTGAATTTTTTGTAGTAGTAGTCACAGTAGGGTGACTTGAAGTCACATCCCCACGACCCTATTTTAGCTGGAATTCAGTAGCATAATGTCTGCAGCACATATCAAGAGGATTTCTTAATGTGATGTAACATGTCAGGCTCCAGCACTACCTGATGTACCTGACTGCCTCTCCCTGCAGCACCAAGCTCTTGCAAGTGATACAAGTTTTTTTCTTTGTAGACAACTGTATTCTTCTGTGCCTCTGTCCCCTGTGAATTTATTTTTATCAAAGGTGTCCAGTGGCCCCAGCAGCCCAAACTTGCTGTTTCCCACACAGCTCAGAGCTCACAACGCACACACAGCTTACACATTGTTATCCCCCTGGCTCCTGGTGTGGTAAGTTCGCCTCCCTGCTGTCTTCCCATTCCTCAGCTCCACTGCAGGTAACTCTTTGAAGTAACAGCAAAACTGCTGAATGTTACTAGGAAAAAGGAATAAGAATGAAATCCTTAAAGGGCAAAGAAAAAGGATAATATTATGTATCCTGGAGATTGTTCTTTGAAATGCATAAACACCACATCATGCAGTGTGATGCAGATACAGGATGGCAATCACAAACAGTTCAAGAGACAAACACTGTAGCAAATACCTTCTGTCATTAACTAAGTAGATCTGCAAATATCACTGTCATCCCAGCTTCCTAAAATAATTAAATTTTGGCTCTGCTTTGACTAAGAGATACCCTGGCAGACTGAACTGTCATTTCCTAACAACCCAGACCTGCCTTTGCTGAGGAAGTTAACACATTTCACTGGCCTTGGCAGTGAAGGGGCACTCTCCTGTTCTGCCCAGGACATGGCAGGTTTCTTCTGGAATGCTGCACCACAGGACATGCCTCACACCATGAAACACAACTTCATCAACTCACACACACACCCATTCCTGCAAATTCAGGTACATGTCTGTCCTGTGGAAACTTGCCAAATTCACCTGCCCAATGCTACAGCACACAAGCCTCCTGAGAGGAGTAGGAGAGCTGCAGAAGATACCTGAGTGACTGAAGGATTGCGTTCATGAAACAGGTGTTCCCCAAGTTCCGAAGGCCTGTGGCACAAAGGGCAGTGGTGCTTCCCTAGAATGAGAAGAGTTAGGATAAAGAAAGATTTATCACTGCTCCACCACTTCCCCCTCTCCAGAGTCATCACTGTTGGATCAGCACAGATCTGAACAATAACCAACTACACCGAGTGCAGCTGCAAAGCCAAAGCAACCACCTCAGCAGCTCAAACTGCCCTGAAGCTCCATCTTGACATGAAAACTGTTTCTTACTCATTCCACTGAAGAGAAAACTATACTACGTCTTTTCCTGTGCAAATAAATCGAGAATAGGACAACACAGAGTTAATCACAGGCTCTTATTGCCAAGGATTTGTGTGTATATATGTTAAATATTCACAGTCCAATAGTGCTCAGTGAGAATTGGACAGCAATTTCCCTACAGTGCCTTTGCAAAATGAAAAGTTAAAGTACCAATCCTCATCCATCTTTTCCCATGTCTAATATGCACAGTGTGGCAGTTTTTAAGTCACCAGCATTAGTCTGAGTCTCAGGGGGGTTCTGTGGTGGCCAGAAGGGTTTTTGAAAAAGACAACAGCATTTATTTGGGAAATAAACAGTCAAGTTAGACTGTGCAAAGAAAAGGCAAAGAGTTGGGAAAAAAAAAGCAAAATACACACCATTTACAGCCTAGAACCATGAACCCACACATGAGCTTGCCTTTTGTCAAATCTCCAGGGTGAGTGGGGAGGAAAGGGAAGAAAAATGTGGACAACATTGCATTTATGATTCTAGAATCTGCAACACTTGGACACATTCCACTGTCCACAAAATACCATACTGGAAGTTCATCAAATTTCTGGGCATTCTTCATTGTTCTAACATTTATCACTGCTCCACCACTTCCCCCTCTCCAGAGTCATCACTGTTGGATCAGCACAGATCTGAACAATCTTTTAGTATCTCAAAGTGCAAACATCCCAATGTCCTGAGCACATTGATTTCTCACTCTTGCCCTAAGTGCCACAGCACAGCACTAATGCACACAGCATTGCCCCTGCAGTTCAAGAGAAGATTCAACATGCCAACAGTAATAAGATAATCTGTTGTTAGAGGCAATACTGAAGTATTAATAAAACTGGTGAAACAGCAGAGTAGGAAGAATAAAACAAACATTTTGTTCATGCTTTCTAATTCTGTCTTGTCCTTATCTAAATGTTGTCTGGATTTTTTCTTCTGGTTTTTACTGGCTTTGAGTTTTCCAGAGAATGATGTCATAGCAAGGAAGCCCCATCACTTCTGGCAGGCTTCCTCAATCTCTGCAAGATTTGAACAGTACAGGACGTGCAGACAGCGCATTCAGACAACCCTAAACTGACTATAGTAGTGGATGTTTTTAAGTAACTAAACACCTCCAGACTTTGCCAAACAGCAATCAACTGCTTTCTCCACCCCAGGCTCTTATTCTCATTCACATCCTCTCAGGCAGTTGTTCCTGTGGCTGAAGGAGCTGCTGCTCCAGCTCCCTTTGTCCACAGCTCCACTGCTGTCCCACAGCCCAAGAGCTCTGCTCTATCTCTCAAGGGTGAAAATGAAACTGTTTAATACAGCCTGGGTCAGTATCTCCCCTCTCCACCCTCAAATTCTGGGAGAAATTATGAATATAAGAAACTCCCTAAATCCCATCTGTGTAAAAAAGACATCTGACTTGGGACATTCTTTGTTTGGAAGAAACAATGCAGCCCTTTAGTCATCTAGCTAGAGCTGGATCCTCCTCTCCTGGGTGCTATCCTGCAGATCTGAAGTTAAAATAGCAGAAGATAAAATGAGGAGAAGAAAAGCTTTAAAAAATCCATAGTTCCTCTTGTAAGCAAGATTTACAAAGTTCTTTTAAAAAACTAGTAACATTTTTTACTTTTTCCTAACAATTACTCTTAGCCTTCCTTAACAGAGTGCACCTCCTCCTTTGCCTTCTGCACCTGGGAGAATAAAAACACCAAAAAGCAACAAAAGCCCCTTGCCTGCTCAGAAAAGCAAAGCTCCATCTTGACATGAAACCCTTCTAAAGCCCAGGAAAGCTCAGTCTACATCAACAGAAATGCAGCAGAATATCAGCCATGCTTGTGTGTGAAGTGTATGGCCAGAAGATGTTAAAGTGCACCAAGCAGAAATGCAGCAGAGTATCAGCCATGCTTTTTTAGGTCTATGGCCAGAAAATGCTAAAGGGCACCAAGCAGAGTTTGGGTCTAGGCCAACTATAAACCTCAGCAGATTTACAAAAACCCTTTAAACTGACTGTACCAGATCTGTTGTACTTACATTTACTTTCAATAACTTGCTGGTCAGAGAAGAGTTTTCCAATAGTTTTCTTTTCCTATGTCTGTCTGATGTAAAGGCTGAACTGTTGGAAAGCAATTAGAAGCTGTTATCTACCACAAAAAGAATGTATTGTGTGGAACAGACCAGAGAAAGTCAACTCATTTCTAACAGAGTGATTCCATCTGTCACCAGCTGCCACTGACAGCAAACAGGGTGCCCCCATTGCTGCAGTCTGAAATTGGCAGCCCCACCACCCACCAGGGAGTTAATGCAGGATGTTCTGCCCAAGGATGTGTGCCCTCAACAATGGCCTTATTAGCAGCTCCTTGTCATCTAAAATATTCATCCTTTTCCTAGGTCAAAGAAATTAAATACTTCTGTCAGGAGAATCATCTAAGCCTTTAAGAATACAACTTCAAAAAAATCAGGGCAAAGTTGCCAAAAATCAAGAATATGTGGAAGGTTAGCATTTGCATATTACAGCTGATGTCTGTTGCTTAAATAAAAATACATGAAATAATAACATTTGTGAAATACTAAGTTACAAAAATAACCCCTTAGTCTTTCGCACATCAGTGGAAATAAATGGTCCCTCAATTAAGCCAGTTGATGATTTCTGTCTAATTTGATTGTGAAATCATAGCTTGTTTCAGGGTTTGGTATGTAGGTTTTTTCCTTTTTCTTTCTTTTTTATTAAAAAGCCCTCTAAGCATTCAAAAATCACCATTACACAGAATGGATGCCTGCACCGTATCTTTTACCTTCCAAGAAGTTACATCGCTTGGATGTTTCCAATTCACTTCTCATTATGTTTAAACGTCTTTACATCCCATTATGTACCTGACAAGGCCATCAAAAGAGGATGGAAAAGAATGAAAATATTGATATAGCCTACTAAGTAATCGATTCACTTAACTCAGGGAGGATCCAGACATTTCCCCAGATCACAGCAATTTCTCACAGCAGGAATCCTGTGTGAGCTCATTCTGATGTCTTTGGAAGCACTGAATGCACACACGTTTCCACTTGGCATTAGGTAAGATTTTCAGGCCAACTGTGCAAGCACTCTTTGCTCTTTAGGACTGGCCACAGTGCATACATCAGCCAGATCAGATTATCTGCTTTCCAGTGGAACAGCACCAGACAAAAGCAAAGGAAAAATGTCTCTTCTGTGCAGTTCCAAGTTCATAAGACTTAATTTTTTTGCTAGCAAATCAAACTGTACAATTAATATGAAGACTATTTCCACCTGCACTTCTTGAATTTCTCTGATTAAAAAAGCTTATTCTGGTTTTTTGACAAAGGTCTGACAACACTATTTGTTTCATTCTGAAAAATACCTCTCTCATTTATATGGAAAAAGGAATTATCCTTTAGGTAGAAATACCTGCATCATCATATGCTGCTTCTGCAAGATTCGCTGTATAAGTAACAAGACATATGACAATGATCAATCAAATCCATTTGTTCTGCACCTCTGCTTCTCAGTGATGAAAAGGTTTTTAAACAGTGTCAGACACACAGAAGGATTAAGATACATGTAATAAATACATGTACACATATGAAACAAATACCACTTAAATGATGCATTATTATGTCTGCCCAAGGCTGTCTGGATGCAAACAAACTACTTACTTTTCCAAGTTCTGTAGGTGCTCTCTGACCTTCTGTACCAGGCCCAGCTTGGTATCATTGACTACAAAATCATCACAGCGATAACTGCAAGAAAAACATTTTTCAGAATATGCAAAGCACCTCAGTGAAGCAGATCACACCACACAAGCCAACGTGTGGGAAGCACCAATGGGATCCAGTGAAAGGTTATGAGGAGAACTGAGGAGCACAACACCTCACACTGAGCTTGGTTTCCACTGAGAACCCCCCTCCAGCAGAAGAGGGTACAGGAACCATCTTATTACACAGGTTTTCTTCTAGTTTAGTTCTTTATTACAAATCAAAAGTGTGATGTACCTCCTGGCCCAAGGCAGAATTCCAGCTCAACAAAAACTGAAACAGTGTAACCAAAACCAGACTCAGCAGTCTATCCACAGGTTCATCAGAAAACAGCAAGTGACCCCTGATTAACAGGACACAAAGCTTTAATAATTTTTAATCTATTTTAACGTTGTAAAGTTATCACTGAAACCTGAAGTGCTGAATAGATACATACAAAACATAAAAGTCTGTGCTACTGAAAAAACACCAGGGGAGATGGACTAAGATCACTTGAGTTTTCCAAAGTCAGGCCAGAAGTCTGTGGCAACTTGCACCACGTTCTTAACCACAAATATCGTTCCATCACTCATCAGTTTCCGTACATACTGTGAAGTGTCAAATTACAGCTTCAAATTTTGGCAGGCAAGTGAACATGTCCTGTGAGAAAAACTAAGTTTGGATATGTTTAATATCAGAATTGTAGCTATGTCTCTCCTTTCCCTTTGGCACAAGAGTGACTCAAATGCAAAATACATCATCACCTCAGGCTGTTCCTCTGCTGGAGCAGATCCACATTTGCTTCCTAATTTAACGAAGCTACTGACTTCAGGCACAACTGGAATTCACAACACTCTTTGTTGCATAAATCTGCAGTAATGCCAATGTTACTTCAAACACTACATTCTTGAAAAGGCTACAGAGTTGGGAAAGTAAAGGACCTTGCCACTGAATGGAGTCCCTAAGATCAGTGTGTTCAAGACCTCTGATTTTTGCCTTTAAGAAGAGAAATTAATGTGACTCTCATGACATCCAAACAATGCACCCAGCAGTTATGGGTACTTACACAAGATCTAGAAATTTGTAAGAGTGCCAGTATTTTTTTTTAAAGATGGCCACAGACCAAGTTAGTTTGGGAGGGGGAAGAAGTCTATAATAATGTGCTTATTATTCAGCCTTCAGTCTTCGGTAGTCCTTGTCAGCTTTTTCAGACACCTACAAAGACCTAATGAGGTGCTCCTGCATTTGCCACTCCCACAGGACAGCCGGCTCCCAGGCAAATGCCCAGAGCACACCAGCCCAGCCAGGTGAATACACAGCGTGGTACTCCTGAGCAGGGGCACCCCGGCTGCACCAGCACAGGCACACTGCTACTAATGCTGTTGAGAAAGCAGGAGATGGAAGCAAATACAAGCTCAGTGAAAGCCTCTATGAGAACTTATTGCCAAAAGATGATTTCCCATACCCAGAAGATAACCTTATTTTTATATATCAGTTTACCACTTGCCCCAAGATGGAAAAATAAAACCAAATACATCATTAAATGTCAGGGTCCTTCCAATACTAGAAAAGTAATTGTAAGTTTTACTTAGAATCAAGACAAACTTCTATTTCTCTTTTTAATGGGTAGGTTTTTTAAACCACCTCTCTTGCAACATTGAGGATTCAGCACTACTATTAGAAATAACAGCATTACCTCCAATCGATTTTGAATAAACCAAGTAAATAGATTTAGAAGTAGTTTATGTTTTAGTAACTTAAATTTGCTAAGCCCACACACCTTAAGGGTAAACTGCTGAGAAATTACATCCTGTATGTGAAGCTGGCATTCGAAACAGCTGCTTAATTTGTGATCCTCAGGACTGTAGCAAACTAACAAACACCTTTTTTGGATACAGCAGCTCTACAGTATGCTTTAACAGCAACAACACAGAACAAATTCTATACCTTGCAGAGGGTCCCTTATATGGCTCAGCACAGTATTTTCCTCCACACACTCTATTTTTAGTATCTCTGGTACCTCCAAGGCCTGGCCTCATTTGCTTCTAAAATGGCACTGAGCCAGTGAATGTATGCACTGCTCTGGGAGCACAAGCGCTTAGTGCTGTTACACTGCTTAGGAGGGACAGGACTTCCTGCTCAGTTTAAAAGCTCTGACTAGATCTGAAGAATTTGAAGGATAGGAAAAATTAAGAAAACCCAGGTTTCCTTAGTTATGCCAACATGAGTATGAGTAAACAAAGAGCTCAAGTTTTACTGTCTGGATAAAAGGCTTTTTACTCTTCTTATTTTCGCTGACTGTAGAATGCAAAATAATAGCACTAAGCAATCTCATTTTCTAATGCTCATGGCACCAGCACAGTAAGTCTGGTTCATTTGTTAAAGAGAACCATCTTCACAGAGACTAAAAAAGAATTCATCCTTGACACTTGGTTATTTACACCAGCCAGGAGAACACACACACCCCTGACACAACTGTGCCTCTTCAACGGATAACAAGGAGGGTAATGGGTGAGAAATCTGACCTGCAAACTGTGTCTAGGATTAAATGAACACAGGAAACATCTTATGCAAATATATAAACAGGGGAGCCTTTCTTCTTTCTTGCCAGCTGTCTGTGTATTAGCACAGAGAAAGCAAATTTTCAAGAGTCCTCTTTCAGGAAAGCAGGGTTCTTACACGTATTTTACTTCTTGTGCACAAAGAACTAAGACAGAGTGAGAAAGCACCCTATTGTACTTCTTGCAAACTCTTTGTGTGTAGTATTTTAGACGTAACTTAAAGGCTGATTACCTCCAAAAAGTGTGTTTCAGGACTCTTTTCTCAGCAGTTAAGGTCTCAAACATAACTTAGGCTGAGGTTTAGTATTGCATCTATTGTCTCAAAAGTGACCAAAGAATCAATAAGAGCATTGTACTCTCATAATAAATAAAATCTTTAAAAATTCTCCCAACTTTTCCACTGGTAAGACTCAGCAGTTGAATAGGGGGACTGAATAAGCAAACAACAAAACCCTCTGGAAAGACTGCATGATAGTTATGGCACAGCCAAAGGAATGCAAATGATCAAATGCTGCCTTCTAAGAAAGCCCATACAGGCCTGTTCACTGCTACTATCATGCAAGCCAAGGAATACAGTAAATCGAGATCCATAGGACAAAAATATGCTACTCAACTTTGTGCAGTAAACAGAACTGCAAATAAAAATATAAAAGCCAGCACTGCATCAAAATATCTGCATTATTTATACAGCAGAAGTAAAATTCAATTAAGCCTTAGGATGGTATTTTATTGACTTTCAAATTACTAAGGCAGCCCACACCGGTAGCATAAAATATTCATCTTTACATAAAAGCCCACTTTAAAGAACCACCATGGCATAAACTTAGCACTGTCTACTGGATTCGTGTCTACACTGCAGCGCACAAATAGCCTTTTCAAAGCCTTTGAAAGCCTATTCACTCTCCACAATAGCTAATTATGTCTCAAATTTACCCAACTATTTGCTTTAACTGGCAGCACTATTTGACAGCAGTCTTCAGAGTACCGTCCAAAACAAAGAGGGAAGAGCTGATCTGGGTGCCTTCTGCTTCATTTGCTTTGAACTTCTGTGCTCATTTCAATTGGGTGCAGTAACAACCTCAAGTATCTTTCCCTGATTATCATGCGAGAAAAACCTGAAATATCCTAAATGAAAGCAAAGATAAAGTGCTTCTGAAACTTGTTCAGCTTCACATTAGCATAGGAGTTATAATTTGCTGGTGAATTACCTACCAGCAGGAACTCCCCAAGGCAAAGCTGACTACAATTAGTTCCAGTTCATCCACTCACTCCAGTTCATCACTCAGCCCTCGAGTACAGCAGGAAAGACATCACATGCTGAACTGCTTCCCTTCTGTGCTCCCACAAACACGCACCTCTCCCGGTGCAGGTCTGCCTGCCCTCCACAGCACAGGAACAGATCCCACAGCCCCAGTCTGGCTGCTGGTAGTTTGCAATGCCCACACGGGGTTTGGGCTAAGGTCAGCAGGGTGCTCAGACTTGCTGCTGTAACTCATCAAGCCTCAGCAAGCTGGGAACACTATTTGTCATAAAGGAGATATATAATCAAAGACTTCAAACACCCTGCTAAAATTCCTCTGCAGATTACTACCTTCAGAATGACTAGAAGATAGAGCATGATTCAAACAAAACAAAAAGCCACAACATAGAACTCTATGTAGCTGCTACCAGTATTAACTGAGAAAGTGAAACTAGCTTCCCACAGCTGTTGCAATGCTGATAACCTGTGCATTTTTCCCTTAGAAAACTTGACTGTTTTCATATGTATTCACATAGCAGCAGATAAAAATGCTGGTCATTAAAATAAAGTGCAAATAAAAGCAAAATTCCCCTATATCACAAAGCTACTCAAACCTTTCTTCTATGCTTAAATGCCTACAGCTGCTTGCACCATCTGAGCAGTTTTTGAGTTGTTCCAAACAACATTTCTTCAGGTGAAATCACATAACTGGGGTTTTACTTGCAGGGGATAAAAATATTTGTTACAGAAGCATTCCACATAACTTAATCAGATTTTTTTCCCTAATGAACTACCCAAAAGACACCCAACTATTTGAACAAAATTATCATTAGAGGAGCCACATATCCAGTAATTTCACAAGACCATAACAAGGATTTCCCTGAGCTTTACACTGCTCAAATATGCGCTGCTGCACTGCACAAGTAACAACACACATGGGGAACCATGGAGCAGCTGCAAATTGGAAAGCACCTGTCAACAGGTTTGCTTAAGGGGGAAGAGGATGGAGAAGGCTGAGGCAAAAAGCAGTGCCTGCCATTGATTCCCAGTGTTTGCCCTCTGTGGAACAAGGACAGTGGGGAATGCACCATTAGCAACATCAATATTAAGTTTCCTTAAACAGTGGTTATCACTCTGCAAGAACCCCACAGAAGGAATCAGCTCAGGCCATTGTGCTGTTTAAATAAACATTTGATTCTTCTCCTTACTCCTGCCAGAGACTTGAGGCTGCTTCCCAACAGGATCTGTCACTTTCCCAGACTCACAGAAGGTACACACACAAACAACTCGAGTTCAGAGCTCTTCGGCAGGAACTACAGTGTAATAGCTTACTTTCTGAATCCTGACAAACAAAGGATATGTGAAAGGCTCACCAGCTTGATGGAGGGAGTAACGACAACCAAACAGCTTTTGCAATTAACAGGCTCCACCTACCCCAAAGCACACAGAAGAAACTCCAAACCCCATAGCATTTATTTCAAAAAGTTTCTTCTGTTTAAGACATTGGACATGTAAGATTTTAGTTACAGACGGTGCTACAACACACACAGAAAAGCGGTGTTCCAAAAAGACAGGTCTGGAAATCAAAAGATGAAATGCTCCAAAATGTGTGTAATGTAATGCTGCACAACAGTCTGATGTTTTCACCTTACAGTATATAAAAAGTTGTCAAAATAAAGTGTTTAAATCCTTACCAGTATGTACTGTAACTACTGCAATCCATACACACAGTGTGCTGAACTTTCTCCTGTTTTTCTGTTTTCTTATGATTGGTCATAGGAATCTGTGCATCTTCATAATGCTTCTTTGCATGGCCATTCACGTATCTAAAATAAATATGAAAGAAAGAAGTTTATACTTTTAAACAGCTAATCAACAGTCATTTAAAAAAAAGGAATAAAAAAGGTATCCAATATTTACAACGGCATTTAAAAAGACAATTCATTTGTATGAAAACACTGGCTAAATTTTCCAATGTTTTCCCCCTTTACTCTCTCCTGCGGTTCAAACTAACCCCTCTATCTCCTTCACCAGGATCTGTGCTCTTAACAGACAAATGCACTTCCCCAACAGAGAAAATCCTCCGTTTTTCCATACCTGTAGTGCAGTTAGTTGTCTGTATTGCTTTTTCTCTTCTTACAGCTCTACCTTTTCCCCCTAGCACTTGTGCTTGGGATCTCTTTAACAGATTGCTGACCCTCATTTTCAGCTCTCCCATTCTGCAGCATGATTTAATGTTACAGTCGAGCTCATGAACCTGAAGGGCTCTGGAGCTTGTGGTTACATAAGGGAATAAGAAATCTAAAATCCTTCAGCTGTTTTGCTGACACAATGAGTATTTTCATGTTCACAGTTTGAGAGATAGGAAATTGTGCACCTTTAATTTTTTTTTTT